>JAODTK010005576.1:0-283762 GCA_026419785.1 Sclerodactyla briareus
TTGCGTCACGTTACTGCGGGCACACATCACCCATTCATTTTGTATGTTTTCCTGATTTTTTTTTTCACTACTATTTTCCGCAGATCTCTCATGGTCCTATGTTCGGGCCGACTATACGTCGTGGCTATTCTCAATTTTTGTATGCCTTAATCATGACTTTTTCCAAGTTTACCTATTAGATTCAGGTTTTTACTTGATTTACCTTGGGTCAGAAGTAACTTCAATGTTCGCGAAAAAAAAAAATGTGTACATGAATCCAATTTTTAGGATTCAGTTCTGCCTGAAACCAACGAAAGGTAGCTTCTCCTCGATCTGGGGGTCTGTCATACGAAAATTCCTTGGACGCTCCGCGCCAACTGATGTTGGCGCTCCCTATAGATGGTGGGCCGCCACAGTTATTAGCCCCCCCCCCCCCACTCAAATTCTCTCCCCGCGGTCCCTGAACAAACGCGCATTACTATCTAATCAATTCAGTTACTAAGATGACGGGTGAGCGTGTATTAAAATATGACAATAATGAGGCTGTACCATAGAGCATATTACTGAACTAGAGGCGGCTGTTCGTCCACGCGCGCGTCAAGACTTGCCTACACCACACACAACAATATTACACTTCGTAGTTAACTGCTCAGCTACGCGCGCGTATAAAACCATCATCAATGTCGTTGGTTTTTGTACAGAATTCCGCATATAGGAGCACCGCCGCAAATAGCTCGCTCGGCCATCTTCGAACGCGCTTCTGTAGTAATTGACGCGCGTATCCTATCGTTAGGCTACGAAGATTGTGATTTTATGGGGAGATTGGTGCATGCTCGGTCCTAAAAAGCAGTGGTCTGCGTCGGGCCAAGCCTAGGGATTTTGTACATGATTAGCGCGTTAAACAACGGTTTCTCAGCAGACGCACCATCTCCGTGCAATGTCAGTTTTTGGCCCGGACCGGTAATGGCGGCTATGCAAATTTGGGGGAACATAGCTTATGCCTCCATGAACTATTTATAATTTGCAACGAATTGTTCCACAATCTCACGAACTTTTTTTTCTGTTTTCGATATCTCGACAGAGACATTCGTAGGAATAACCAGGGTAGTATTTTCTCATCTGTTTTTGGGGATCGTTCTGTCGTTATGGAATGGCGGAAACAACGGACACCATTTTAAAATTGGAACTCTAAACTGTCGTGGAATTACCAAAAAGACAAACAACTGGAACTTATTGAAGACCTCTAGAAATACACCTCGATTTCAGCCGCCGTCCCAAGAGACCAAAAGTTAAAGGTCCAGACGCCATCACGATACGAAGGCAGTGCAGGTCAGACCCATCCACTTCATATACTTTTTTCAAAGGTGCCTTTAGTAATTCCTATCACGGAGTAGGGTTCTTTGTTAGAGAGAATTGATTGTATTTCCAAAACCATTATCAGATCGCCTTGCTCTATTGACAGTTTATCTAACTTATCAAAATAAAGTCCCCCTTTACATATTTTAAATGCATTTGCCCCAACCTCGGTGTTAACTCTCAAGAATCCTGAAGAAACAGACATTCTATCCAAATCTAGAAATCGATGATACAATCAACAAAAGGATTAATAATATGTGGTGATTTTAACGCGAAAGTCGGCTCATCCATTCCCCTCCTTCCAAACTATCGTAAAATATACCACCGGTAAACCAATACAAATGGTGAAGTGTTAACAGATCTCATGTGCGAAACAATCTCTACTTATGTGAATCTTTCTACAAGACAAACTTGGAGCATATCACACTTATACTAGTAATTTCATACCTAATAACCACAGAATCCTATCAGAAGTCAAAGACTATATCATGCCCCTTAAACTCAATCTATTAAACCGACGCTCGCGCATACAATGGCCTCCATATCAACACTGTTCACAAAATCATTATAAGTCGTTTCACCCTAAACAGCTCAACGAGAAGGACAATTTTCCAGTCAATAAGGGATGTTCGAAGTAGTAATTCAGTCATCTTAATCAAACCAAATTGACTTCAATGAAAGTGTAAACAAGGCTCTGAATGAAGCAAGTTTTCTGAGTCCCCTCAAGCTACTGGAATAAACTCTCATCATTTGCCTAGAAACTGCTGAAACCTAAACCCACCCACAGGAAAAGTCCGTTTCAATAATCTGAAATAAGGCACTAGCAGACTTATCCCAAAAACAGAAAGATCTCAGACATCAAAACGACAACTGTAACTTAATAAGAGAGAGAAAAGTAAGGAAAGAGAGAAAAGTAAGGAGGATCCAATTTCAATTAAAATTGATGACTGAAATCGTTTGGAGATACAGATGCAAAAAACAGAAATCAGATCCAACATTTTGAAAACACTTTCACCTGTAACACCCATACCCAAACCAAACATGCTCCCAGGAAAACTAAGCAACCCTTTGATGAAAGATGAAATTAACGAGCGTTTGCATCATTAAGAATAATAGATCCCCAGGTTTGACCAAATCACGCTGAACATCTCAAATATGACCCCCTGCACCCATAAATACATAGCTGATATATCTGAATAACATAGCCGAAACCGAGAAATACCATAGAAATGAAGCAAGGAAATCTTAACACCATTCAAAACCAGGAAAAAACTAAAGGCCCGCCAGAAAATTTAAGACCTTTGATCTTACTTTCAACCCTGAGGAAATCCTCGCAATTTGTATTACAAGGAGAAAAAAAAAAAAGAATTCCCCCCTCCCCGCCCCCCCCCCCCCCCCCCCTAATTGATGACATTACTTCCCGTCACCCAAAAGCCTGTCACTCAGGTAGATGCACTGCAGAGCTCGGGTTCGCTTTCAAAATTTTAGCTTGAAAAGTCCGTCCTTCAATAGGATATAACATCAACCTCTATTGCTTGACATGAGCAAGGCGTTCGATACATTCAAAGAGCACACTAATTAAATGATTTGCAACAGAAAAAAGCAAAAAACCTAAAAGAAGAGCGACGACTCTATCCATTTCACTATACTGAACACTGTTTCATCCACGGTCAAATTAGACGGCACACTAGGAAATCCTTTCAGCACGAACATCGGGTCCCCCCAGGGGGACAGTGGCGGAGTGCATTATTCTTTATACATACCTGGCCAACTCTTTAAAATCGGATGAAAATGACATTGAGCAGTTTATCCCACCATCTCAGTTAGTTGATCATTACTACCGTGCAAAATATTAAATAACCGACAAACTTTTTCACCGTGGACCAACAATACGCTGATGATACCTCTTGGGCATCGACTGGAGAACATAATTACAAGACATCGAAGGCGAGTGACTGAGAAACTGACGAGAAGAATTATGAAAAAAACAGGGCGAAAACTGAGAAATTTCAACACAAGACATGGCAATGCAAGTGTGGAAGAAATGTAAAGATGTAGGAAGTTTGTTAGGAACCGTAGAAGACATCAACAGAGACGAATAGTGAACCAACAATTGGCTTTCAACACTCTATCACAATTTCAAGGATTTTATACCGTGCGTATTATTATAATAGCTACATGATTAACTGCATGTGCTTGTTACTTTTCCATTCATCTGCAGTACAGCCCATGTAGCTATTATATGAAATGGAGAGGAAACGCGCCTCAATATATTGTAGGCAATTTGAAAATGTCCCCCACTCCCGGACTGGCACGCCGATTCACCCTCATGTGCGTTAAAGTGTTGGACCATCTACGGTATGAGCTACTCTACCGGGGAAAAAATGAACCAGAATTTCCCCTGGACAACGGACTGACGCGCGGATTTCATTTTCGTGCGTTGAATGGTTTGATCAATACGGTCTGTGTTACTCTTTCGGGACAATTTCAGGTAGCGGTCTGAAGACAATGGAAAAATGCGCGTACTGCCATTTTACACACCGGCCGTCCAGCCCAGCATTAGGACCTTAGGCGGGGAGTCCATAGCTGCGTATGCGGATGTGGAAAATGCCACTATAACGTGAAGTGAAGCGGGGGCTAGTGTTGGAAAGTCTGATGTAGTTGCAGAGATAGGATATTAGTTCCACAGAATCCAAAAATTCATAAAGGAAGGCAAACCAAGATGAATAGGCGAAATGAACATTTACACATGAGTATGCAGATTGCGTATTCACCGCGAATGAATTCTATGAATATCTTCCTTAAAAAAGCAAGCAACGACAATCTGCATGGGTGCTGCATTTTGACGAGATTTTCGAATAAATTAGAGTGTTTCTCTTCTGAAACAATACGCTCGTTCTCGTAAATATGTGATTCCCATCGAGCCCGGATACGCATTACGACGTCTAATGGAATCCGAGCCTTAGCGTTGGTTGACGGGCTAGGTACAGCCATAGAGTAAAATATAACTTCTAGAGGGCGCACTTATTTTAGACGCGCATTATCGCATGGAGGCCTAGTAGTAGTAGTAGGGTGAGTCTCGTCTATCCAGACATGCTCAGTGATCAATCTCCGCCACGTATCATGATGTTGCGCAAGGTTTATTGCTTCCTCGAAATGTAATGTTGAGGTCCTGATTGCGATATTTGATTTTCGAGCAAGTAGTTCACGGTGCCCGGCAACTGGTTTAGTAGTATGTCTCAATGGTTCTCTCAGAGCGATCTTCGCTGGAGCAGCTTCTTTTGGAAGTCTCGCGACGTGACCCAAAAAATCTCAAAACGTCTAGTGATACACGAAGACCAAGGATTGATGGGCAACATCATTAGAGTTCGTCGTTGGTATCCAATTGTTATGGTCCATCTGATGTTGGAAGAACATGCGGAGTGTCTTCTTGGAGGAGAGTGTCAAGTTTTTATCAAGATTCTTCGTTGTACACACAGTTCGCAATTATACAAAAAATAATCTGTATAAGGGAATCGAAAAATCCGGGGTTTGAGTATGATCCCTTGACCACAGTAATAATGGGTTGCGTATATTTAGATACCACTGCGCAAGTGTTACAATATGGCGGCGCCGGTTGCAGGTGAAGGTGCCATGAGGTTTCTCTGGATGTTCTGTGTGACGATGCGACGCTCGCCACAAGGTGGTTGGCAAGGTTACTGTCCCTCCAGAAGGCAGTGGTTGGACGATCTGAAAAGATGTCCGGGGTGATGGTCCGATATCAACGTTTTTTAATGCCTATAGATGATATTCGTTGAGGTCGGGACCATCAAAACACAGGACATTCTTTCAGATCATCCAACCACTACGTTTTATAATGCCTATAGATGATATTCGTTCTTAACCTGCGTGCACGGCTCGGTGACTTGTTACCGTGACGACATAATGAGATTAACTCTAATCGTGTCACCCTTCGTGAACAGGATTTGTAGTTTTTCATTTTCTCAAAACAAGATTACACACCCGATGCTGCTATGGGTGTCGGGACTCACTAATTATGTCCCATCTAAACGTGTGATCACTCCTCGGCTTTTTCAAGTCCCATACGTACTTCGAAAGCTCGGTTTCCTCCTCATACTTTTTATTTCCGAATGATTTGGTGTGATTTTGTACCTGGAAATCACCGCTGACAAGGCCAATGTAGGTTTTGGATTCGCCATTGGCGCGAGCCGTGACCAAAGGCGGCGATCGTGGGGGGGGGGGGGGACGCGTCCCCCCAATATTTGGGTTGGGGGGGGGACGCAATGCATTTTGTCCCCGACTGCTATTTCGCTGACACTGTATCCGACTATCCATCAGCACCCATGTTTAAACAACTGCCTGATGCCTAAATGATCGAGTTGAGGGAGATTCTGCTGCTCCATTTTCGAATTTTTTGCGCGCGCGCGCGGATATTTCCTTGTCGGTATTGTTCAGACAATATGATGTGCCTTCTGGCAGACATATGACTGTCCCTCACAGAAAAATGCCCCCCCCCCCCCTGGAATTACTCTGGGTTGTTTCTCATTTCTCAATGAGAAGAAGGGTTTTCCTCCATCCCATTCGTTTACATAAGATAGCTTAGGTGTGTCTCTCCTTCATTGGCCGTTGTCAAACAAATCGCTATCTGAGGGGAAGGGGTTGAGACGACGGGGGTAGGTCTACACCTGGCGGGATCTGTGATTTTTTATTCATTTATGGTGCGACCACTGTTGGAAGTTGAGTGCGCACTAGCTTTGCACATACTAATCACTATGAGAGCACACGATGCGGCATCGAAAATGCAACCAGGAACGCCACAAATTAAGTTGTCAGAAAGACATGATTCAAAATTCAGTGAAGAAACGGGATGTCCAAAAGTGAAGTCAAATTTGCCTGAATGTTTGATGGAATGCCCAAATGTAAACTCTGTTGTCTTTGAATAGAAGAATGTTGGGGCGATGAGGTTAAGTCTACCACCTTCGGGACCTATGATTGTTTTGGCAAAATATGGTCTATCTGCAAATTTAAATAGAGTATTCGGCAATCAATTATGGGTGCGACCCTTTTTTGAAAGTTGGTGCGTGCACGTGCCACATACTAAGTGGGCAGGCACACGGTGCGGGTGGAACCCCATAAAATAGTCAACGAAGATTCGGCCAGGAACGCCCAATTTCGTGGCAACGACATGATTTAAATTTTTTGTGAAGACAGTTTATACCAAATATTGCTGTCTTTTTCGATGAAATGTCCGAAAGGGTAAAATTTTCGCGCGCGCTCGCGCGCAGTTGCGGTTTTAACTCTCTTCTATGCTCATTTGACACAAGTCTGGCGTCCAATGTAAAAGTCCCTCCCATGGCCTGTGGTCGCAAAGAGATAAAAACGTGTGCCGTAATCTTTAAGTAAAAACCTCAGGCCGCCCTATCGTAAATGATAGGTTAGAGAGTGGTCAGTTGCAATGTCGATCGTTGGTAAAATTGGTTCCTGCAAAATCTCGCGCTTCGCCGACGTATGGTGTGGCATTGTCCATTTCGATGATCCGTAAAAAAATCAATGACTGGTAGGAACCTCACGTGGGGTGCATCGTAATTTCGAATGTCACAGCACCCCACGCCAAACCTTGAAAATGATCCCTATTGCGATAAGTTTTTGGAGAACCTTCCCTGAAATAAAAAAATTGTTATCAGGTTAGGGAATCTGCTGACCTGTCCCTGAGGCATGGACGTGCCGATTTCCTGCATCTAGGGGGTCTGGCAAAACGAAAAATTTTCTGTAACGCTACGCGCCAACCTGTGTGGCGTTCCGTTTAGATGGTATTCCTCTTGTCACGTCCCCCCAACCTCCAAAACAAATCGCCGCCCTTGGCCGTGACAGTGACTTGATACCCAACGGACAGGCAGGTCCACGGAGGGGAGCAGGATTCCTTCTGCAGTTCATGTTTTGGCCGAATTTCCTGGGTACCTTTTTCAATACTTGGTGTTGTGAGATTTTATAAATTGACTGCATGTTCGCCATGCACTGTAACTTATTTTCAGAGTTTACGATTGATATCGTTCTCATCCTGGCCTCTGGAGGGGTGAGGGGGGGGGGGGTTGTCCACAAGTTCGAAATGGGCTCCAACGTTGGTCTTAACGTTCTTACGGAGAGACGTTTGACATGTTACTTCCTGCCCCGCTACTTTTTTCTCCTCCTCGAGGGCGTGGTTCATATTCATCTTGCGGCTGGTGGTGTAATGGTAGCAAGTCATAAGCCGCTTCTTTCGGCATCATTGTTAGTAGGAGCGTTCCTGTTGGAAACCTCCTAATTGAACGAGAGCGATGATATTCGCTTCCCTATTGCAGCGGGGTTATGCTTGTTTTATGGTTGGCGGGTGGTTGTTAAAGTACACATGGATGTATAGAGGTTGTTCATTGGGTTTTCAGTAGGGATTTATATAATAATTATAACATACATAATAACGTGGCATTTGATCAACAACTTCCGTCTTACGCTCGATATTTTATACAGTATAATTCGTTTCCTCAACTATAATCTAGAAATCTGTCAGGACAAACCCCCTGCCCCTCATTCCCCCTCAGCCTCACTGGCTGCGCCCTGCCTGTCAGAGGTGACCTGCTTCAGGGGCAATTTCCTAAAGACCTCTAGACCTCTGAAGGAAACACATGGCCTGAGAAGGTCATCATGCGCAACTCACATGATGATCCGAAGTCAAAAATCGTTTCGGGTGTGCTGCTTAACGTATTACAGTCGTCCCATCGCTATAGGTGAAATCGTTCGACGTATCATCATCCCATACACCGAGCAATCCGCCAGTTGGTAGACCGGGTGCAATAATTACCAGATGACATTATGGTGATCCCTCCTGTCGTGGTCAGTCCCCGTTGAGTACAGCGCGACCCCATTCCCGAAACTGACCTGTAAACCTGAATGGATGTGGCGATAGCCCGGGAAAGGCCATACTTGAATCTGAAACCTGGGAATAAAAGAACCGACAGTATATTCACTATCGTCACGGAAGAACACTCACTGAAAGTGTGAGTTACACACGCGGTGACCTCCTGGCTGTCCGCTCTGTAAAGTGTGAATGCGGAAAGGATACTCCTGCAAAAGTTTGATCCTGAGTGGAAAAAGGTCTCCATACGCCTAGGCCTACATACCAGCTGAATCGTGTGCGTGAGTGCATTGGAAATAGTGAGCAAGTTTATAAAGGCATAGGCAATTTCGGAGTTGCGGGATTTCTTCAGTATTTGTTTATCTTCTTTTTTTTTCTTTTCTATATTGTTCCCGTCCCAATTCAGGTGCATTTAAAACTTGGAGATGGGTGACGCCATTTTCCTCTCAAATGAATGGCAAGGGACTTGATCAAGTCCATCTATGTACAAAGCCCCTCTAGCAGGGATTGAATGTCGTTTTCTATTTTCCATTACCTATACTAAGCACTACAGAGCAATCCGATTCACGCTTTTCCAATGAATTCTGAAAGTATTACTGTGGGATAAAATCAACGCGAAATTGGCCTGAATTATGTACACTGTTTCGAAATCTTTGTAACCAATATGATAACAGCAACTTTATAACTACAAGGGGTTAAGTGACAAGCAGAATCCCTTATCAAATGGCCGTACCTGCTGAACATTCACACTGGCATATCTCGGAATTAAACAATATTTTTTCAATCAATTTGGAAGATGTTTTATTGCATCTTGGTCCCTTATTTGACCATTGTCCCGTTCACTTTCAAAAATCAGACTTACCTACCCATGAAGTGGCCACCTACGTGGAGCCCGTCCAGTGAATGGATCAAGGGCGACCACCACTCGGTCGGGGTGGTGCTCCATACACAACCCTTACGTTTTTGCACCAGAAAAAAAACTCAACTTGCATTGTCTCCCCCACCCCACCCCACTTCCAACGGGTGGTTGCATGCGCCATTCTGCTGATTACTCTCTCCATAATACACTTCACACTGCCCATCGAGTGTTTTGACTTGGAAAGGTGGTCGCAAAATGCACCATGGTGCCCCCATGTTATACCATGTGACGCCTCGCATGTTTTGGCATGGCAATGACCGAGCTTTCCGCCACTAACCCTAAGGGCCTTCGCTAAGGGTATCGGGACCCGGGAAATTGGTATTGGTGAATCCGCCTGATGCGGCTACGTGCCTGTTGAAGGCATGTACTTCCCATAAGGGGCCCTGGATTCCCATAGTGCGTATGCGTATGAAAAATTCCCAATTTACGTGAACTGAGGCGGGGGCTAGTGTTGCAATATGTTCTATTTAGTTGCTAAGATTGATATTGGTCCACGAAGCAAAAATTCATAATGAAGGCAAACCAACCTGAATAAGCGAAAAAGGCACATGTACCAACGCGTATGCGGAAGCGTATCACGCGAATAATTCTATGGAATACCTTCCTTAAAAAGCCAACAAACGACAATATCATGGTCTTGCGTCTTTTTATTGTTTTTTCGTATCACTTATAGTGTTTTTTTCGTCTGAACTAACGTCTGTTTTCATAAATATGTGATTCGGACTCCCGCCCGGATACGCATACGCATCTATGGAATCCTGCCTAAGTGTCTCCGCTGATTTCTCTCTATATATTCCTCGTGACTATAGGAAGTCGATCCTCCCGTTCTTTTCCCCTCTTTCTACTGGTTTTACTGCCTCCTCGTAAGCTTGAATTGGCCGGGGAAAATGAATTCAGGTGTGATAAGCCTACCTAGTATTATGTCGTAATTTTCTACAAATACCGGAAATACAGAACTCGTCGTGTGAAATATTGGGCCTATCTCCGTCGGCCCCTCTCGTCACTGAGGAAGTAAGTGGGGGAATTTCTACTTCAGATGAAAACGTCTCCCACATCATATCCATCCGCACAAGGCTAGCGGTGAACTCAATGGTCACGCAGTCCGATATCTTGTCTCTTTTCCGGAATACAACTACTATTCAAACGTCTGCGTGTGAGGTATGTCCTGCTTAAGGTTTTCTGAGTGTGAGAGCGCTTTCGCATTAGGTGCCCTCTTGGAGGAAGTGACTATAAGAATCGGTCGGAAGCACGGGTGGACCATACATAAGTGTGATCTACCTTATTTAGTGTTATCACTCGAGAGAAACTACAAATTGAACACATTTTAGGCCATGACAACTGTATCGCACTAAATCAATGTTCGGTACTCCATAAGGCCTTCAATATGTTTAATGTGATGATATTTACAGCATTCGTTTCTTGGGTTATAGGATACAGGATTGTTGCTCTTACATGCAACGTAAATTCACCCAGATCACTCATCAGTCAATGTCCAATGTTCTCCTCAGTATGTCGTATGACGGACCGTCCACTTCTCTACCATTGCACCCAATTGCGCAGGACATACAAAACGATCACTTCAGCAAACATAGCGAATTAACCTCAGCAATGATGGCCGGAAAAAGCAGGTTAATATAGTGTTTGAAATCGGAAAGGGGGGGGGGGGTGATACCGTAAGGCTTGTGACGCGACTTGGCAGCTTAGGGCGCTAGCGTCAGGGGCTGTGCATGATATGGTGCCAAGAGCTGGGCCATATTATGTCCACATGGTCAATAGATCGGCCTTTCCATGCCCATGCGCCCTTGCCGTGATTCAAGTTCAATCGATGAAGGGTTTAAACTCATGCCATAATATTTGCTAAATATTTGTAATCTGTATCACTTTGTGGTTGTCCGTTCGTCCAGAGACGACCAAAATTTGGACAAAACTTTGTTTCAGATCTTTTGTCCCATATTGCTGTGTTTTTTTTTAGGACACAAAAATGCCGCCTTTGGTACGAAAACCATGCGTTATCATTAGGGCTTGAGCTTCTACATAAGAATGAATACAGAGATATCGTATTAGGCCCTCTGATGACCTTCGCCTTCTCATCATGGAAAGTCAACTGACAGATAAACAAAAAAACGTTTTGGCCAAATTTCCATAGTTTTTTTTTGTTCACATAAAAACAGACATAATGCCACTTTAACACCTTTGACCCTAATCCTTGAATATTCCGTAGGTAGCAGTAGTCAATGTTAAACTCTGACCAATTATCATGGGAATCCGGTCTAGTGTTTGTAGGAGTGAGCATTTGTTCTGATGAATTTAAGGGTCACTGAACAGTGCGCTTACGTTTGGTCATTATTGCTCTGGCTGGATGGATGGATGGATAGATGGAGGGTTGGATGGGTGGATGGATAGATGGCTAGATAAACTCACTGTCGTGGTTTGCCTCAACTCCCGTGAATGGATGTAACTCCCAGGGATTACCGTCCGCATCAGAAACCCACGCGTGAAGGCTGTGGGTTGGTTTATGAACCTCGATGTGGATTCTTTCTGAACCGATACATATACCTACGGCTTCGATGTAATCCCGTATGCACCTGGTGGTATATCTAATAATATCGCAAGATGATAATCCGAGTTATCATTGTGTTTTTTTTTTTTTTAATTTTTCGGCGCTTAATTCGAAGAGTTCATAACTATTATTCAAAGTCGGTCGGTCTGTCGTCGACTGGCTAATTTCCGAAATTGTCATCGATAGATGGCGTCACAATATCCAATATTCTTGCTTCGAATTGATTAAGATTAAGATTCGGGTTTATAGTCTTGTATCAATGCCGCGCCTCTTCACACGACTAGCGACTTAATTCCCTGGTCATTGGCAACCTGATGAAGACCTTGCCGCACCACCCAGGGTGCACGTGCGCGCACGATCTACTACCCCTGGCAAGCAACGCAGCGGCGCCTACTTCCGTCCGTGCAGTACCACTTTTACACGTGGGTAGCGTGAGACATCGAGGAGACATGCCTTGTCTAACAGCACTGCGGAAAACCCCTCGGGCCTCCACTGGGATTCGAACTCACAATCGATTGATCATAAGTCCGGAGCTCTACCGACTAAGCTAATCCCCCTCCTTTTGAATGGGTACAAGCACTTGTTTTCAATTCAGGGGTCTGAACTCCAGCTGTCTCCTCGTCTCTCGACAACTAAATTTAAAATAGAGGAACAAGACCACACAAATGTTCTCCCTCTGTGAGACATGATTTGTCTTCTATTCAAAGAGGTTATGCCGTTACAATTTCGTATTCAAGCTTCAAGCGAGATTTATGGACATGGGGCAAAAGATCAATCAAGAGTGTCAAACGTGAAATCGAAGGCTAAAACACGGGAAATGAAGGAGGGGGGAATGGAGCAAACAAGAAAGAATAGTGGAATAATGAAAGAAAAAATATATTAGTGTTCGGAATAAATTGAATTATTGCGATAATAAGTGGGAACGAAATGGCATTGTTGAGGGCAATGAGGGTATCGTGAGGTACGAGGAAGCCCGCTTTTCCGACGCGCTCATGACGTACGTGACCCCCCCCCCCCCCCCCCACCTTCGTTCAGCAGAGGGAATTCAGGGAAGAATTGTTCAAATCAGGAATAAATCGTCTGCCTCTCCTACGTAACGTCATGCGAACGACGGCGATTTCACTGGACGATACCATTGAGACAGTCCTTCAACGTGCATTGATAATCCCGACAAGTCTCCTCTCTGGGCAGCCAATCTGCCTAGCTGCCTAGTGAAGGATTCAATATGACCTTCCGTCCCCTCTGTACGCGAGCGTCAGTGGGGTAGGAAGAGCAGGGGGGGGGGGGGGGGGGGGGGGGTAAGAGTCGGTGTTTGGTGGAACGTCGGCTTCACTGCTCAACAGGTTGCACTACTGTCTTGTTGCATGTAATAATGGAAAACTGACACGATAATTAAAATTAACTATTGCACTGATGACAATTCGTTATTATCTGTATAGAGTTCAGGCACTACGTGGAGAATAGTTTGTACCGTATTTTTTCAATTCAGTCAAAACGAGCCTGCATGAGACTCGAGGTTTAACCTTTTGGAACCAAACATCCACTCGCTGTGACTGCGGTTCATGATATGGAAGGGTACTCATTTTTCTCGGCCAGTTGCAAAACGTTCTGAATGTATTATTGGAGAGCGTTACCTTGCCAGGCGCGTACCGAGAGATTGTCTGAAGGGTGGGGAAGGGGGGTGAGGCCGGAACCCGTGGGTACGCCCTGGACCTTGCCACATCCAAGAGACAGGAGGCTCATTTTCTAAGTGTACTTTTCACTTCCATCTGATATCAACAGTTTTCGAGAATTGAAATAAGAGTCAAATAAACTTTGGAGAACCGTCAATCACAACGATGTTTATTATAGTGAGGAAAAAAGGTTTAATTTGGAAAAACAATCGGGAACGTGTAGTTTGTGTTATGACCCGTGTGCAGTCGATTGATATACTTACAATCTCAAGACCGAAGACGTTGGGGTCATTTTTGTTACCTTGTTGAGATATCTCATTTCCTTTGAGAAATTTGAGGAATCTATGACATCATGGAGAACGGAGCAGAAGCTGCCCATAGATCCTACACAGTGCCCATAGAACCTACACAGTAAATGCTGCCATTTTAAGCCATGATAACACGGAAACAAAAGGGCATTCACGCAGAAATAAATTGGAATTATTCGTTCGATCTTGGGACGATTTTTTGATAGGTATTATTTGGATCCATCTATAGTTTATTTGAAACAAGAATTTCGAAATTACATGTTTCATTGACTTGTATTATAGGGAATCTTGCGGTTACCCCTGTGATGTCACAAGGAAATTTTTAAGATTTAGATTCAGATCTGACTGGAATTCAGTCTGATCTTCGGCGTCATGAGTAAGAAAGAGTAAGTACCAAGTCAAGTCATATTCTCATGAACATTGACTGACTCCTAAGACGAGATTTCCTCACATATCGTCATTCCACGAATACACAACTTGATTTAAAGGCAAATCTGATTCCTTCCCGAAGTGCTGTGGGACGATTGTCCTCGGAAACGGCCCCATCCATTATTCACACAGTGTTGAGAGACAAATTTACCTCCTAAATGAATACATCGCAGGTGTACGTAGAAACAGAACAGAAAATAGTCTGTTAGATTATTATTGACTTCCTGAGTAAGAGAGAATATGTCAGTGCAAAATTAGTGCTGAGGCACTGGAAATATTCTTGACGCGTAGCGCGGTCTCACCGCAAACGGCCAGAGTCGATATCAACGACGGTCTTGATATGATTCCTCATCTGACACGATATCTTGATCAGAGTGATAGGATAAAGACAATAACATTCTTAATTAATCCAAGACTAACAATATACTTGGGGCAAAGCGCGGTCCTCGACTGCACACAAGTGGGATATCGGGGACTTCCAACATGATGATTTACCCCTGGCCATTGAAGGTGTACGGTGCCATTCCAGAGATTGGATATGGGGGTCACCACCAGCCAGGGGGAAGAGAGGTAGGTAGGTGTTACTACTACTACTATTATATTATTATTATTATTATTATTATTATTATTATTATTATTATATTATTATTATTCCATTTTGTTACACTGACGGAGAACACGGGGAGAGAAACGAGGAGGAGCTGAGTTTTAACAAAAAACGGTGTGAATGAATGCTGAAATATAGCGAATTCTCTGACAACATCGTCTTTTTTTCGATTTTATCGCCTGGATTCAGGATGGTGGTAAGCATGAGAGAGAATTTAGATTCTCTCTAGCATTTACCTTTAAATCCATGAAGAAAATGGATTGGAATCCAATTTTCGTTCGGAACTCAAATGAAAGTCTGAAAAAGGCTTGATTTGGGCAGTTGGGTAAATGATTACATGCGAATACGGACAGGAACTGCTGCTACTCCCTACCCCCTCTCCCACTATCCTAGACATGTATGCTCAAGGCTATTGCCACAGAGCTTCATACTTTACAACTCAATTAACCATAATCTGTTACTCCTGTGACCATCATTAGTGGCACAAATTTATGCTCGCCGGAATTTGTTAAAGGATCTTCATTAATGAATTACTAAGTCTGAGGCGAGCGGACAAGAGCTATGGGCAAATTAATTTCACCGATATACAACTACTCCAGGAGGCCGGGATTCCGTTGCATGTTGTGAGGGGCGGGCTGTTGTTATACTTTTGACAACGAAGTCAATGGTGATATGCGCAAATCGCAGCACTGAATCCTCGGGTATTCGTCGAGTAGAAGGTTGGATAAGCACGGGACTTTGCCGGGTAGCGTGTACGGCCGCACTCCTCTAGGGTGAGCCCGATGAGTGAATCCACCATTGCAGCTCCCATTACCGTTGAATGTGAGGGAACCACTACCGTCATAGCAGCATTCAACACCTCCACAGTCAGAACTGTATATATGATTCAATTGGAAGACGATGTTATATTGTTGGAGATTGGGGAAACAGGGCGCACATCGCGATGGCATGGAAATAAAAAAAAATATATGACGACATAGGTCACATTATATATTTGTTTCCATCAGTGTCTTCATACATTCCCAAACGCACTGTTCAAATTAAACCGGAGACGATCAGAGAAGCACATTCCCGAATGAAGGAAGGTCGCTTCGTAACTCCTTATGACTCATCTAGTAGCCTTGACGTGAAAAAATTGAAAAAAAAAAAAATAACAACATCAGGATAAGTTGCTCATGGATTATGTGAGCGACCTTCCACAATTCAGAAGAAGAAATATTTTAGTACAATTGTCAGGGTTGTAAACATTACAGATGAGACTTACCTAGTGCTGCCATGATTTTTCAGATCATATGATTGATTACCTAGGCCCAGGTGGTTATACTATGGTTTTCGCCTGGTTAGACGTCCAGGTAACTTGATGCCGGGGGCGGGGTTAGAGGGGCGGTGTCATTTGTATTTAAAGAAGACACAAACATGAAGTAATCAGGAAGGCTATAAGACTACACATACGGTGACTTAGTGGAAGAAGTTTATACACTCCAAAGGCGGTTTCAGTGGGGTTGTATGTTTGTTGTTATTGTCAGCTTGTGGAATGGAAGGTTCGTGTGAGGCGATGCATCCACAGTATCAGCAGAGATGACTCAACCTTCATGAATCTGATTGCCGTGATGGCGGCGGTATCGGGTTGCTTGTCGCTGCTAAGGGTCGTAGCCTTGGGGACAACTACCAGAGCAGTTCGACACGTGCGCTGGCCCAAACGGTCTGAACAAGTTGTAATACCTCGTATTGACTGATTACTGCTTAGACTGTTATCGATTGCTTCATCCATCTGCGCTATAGGGAGACCTAGTGTAGTAATTAGCCCCCTAAAATCATCAAAACAGAACAGGTTTGGGATCTGTGAATTCATGAATATCTTAGAGCCAAAAAAGGGCGATGGGGTGGCCAACCCGCATTTAAAGGATTTCAGACTTTGACCTCTGGTGATGTCATAACAAGTACTCAAACATGTTCAAACATGTACTCATCATGGGGAACACATATACCAAGTATGAGCTTATCAATTCAGGGTGGGGTGCGAGTATCGTGTTAACAAAGCAAAATTGGCCAAAACATTGACTTTTCACAAATTTTCTTCTTCCAACCAAAATTTCACCCAGACCTATTACCAAAAACAAACAGGTTCCTGTACTCCATAAGAAGCTGCACACCAAATTTGACCACGATCAGAAAACCATTTGGACTTATCGTGCACACAAGTTTTCCAGACTTGGACTCTTTTGGGGAACCCTGATGACCTCTCACCTGCCCCCAGGGTTCATTGTACTCATCAGTGGGGACACCCACATACCAAGTATGAGCTTCATCCATCAAGATGTGGTCAAATTATCGTGTACAAGCCTGCGTTACATACACACATAAACTACATACGTCCATACATACATACATACATACATACATACATACATACATACATACATACATACATACATACATACATACATACATACATACCACACACACACTGTCATGACTGCGTAGATTCCTCTGACTTCGTCAAGGAATATAAAATGACTGTCTAATTGCAGCAGAGTTGCCAGTAATTCACTGTAAACTATGAGTTCACAGTAATCACTGTAAATTCAATCTACAGTAAATTACTGGCAACTCTGCTGCAATTTCATTTTTTTTTTTTTTTTTTTTTTTTACAGTGCACACACATATTCGAAAGTCTCGAAACAAGGAGCTCTTTACATTATTTCTTACAGTGTGGGGAGACTCCTCAGTGAATCTTCAAGCAGCGTGTGTAACCAAACCGTTTTGTGCACCTGCTATGATATCTGTGTTAAAAATTGTGAGTGTGATGCCAACTGTGCTCGCGGTGTCCCTGAATTCTCTCACGTGAACTTGTATATTCCCTGCAAATAAGTACGGTCCTTCAGGCCGAAGATCGCAGCATATAAACTTCCACACCCATTTTCAGCATGACTGCAATTACAGTTCTGGAGATATCGTGGCGCACATACGGAAAGACAAACATACACATGCACAGCGAACTGGTCACTGAGTATCTCCTAAAAAGTCGGCTCTATATCACTTTGTCCATATCTGCTAAGGACTGACGAGTTTTGTTTTCTTTCCACGAGCGTAATTTCTCAATATACGCCTCCGATAAAACGTCCTATATTTGTTATTATGATAATGATTGAAAAGATTGGAATTGGAATTAGAATTGGAAACATGTGGGCCATACCTCGGTAGTCGTGCTCTGACGCAGTGGACGACACCTTCTCCCCTACAGCTACAGTCCGCCATTGGGTCGTTCACATTACAATCTGGTGTAGCTTCAAACCGACCGTCGAAATTTGCATTCCTAAAGTAAACGGACGGGCTGCCTGGTCGTGAGAGATATCGGATCAGGCGGCGTGGTGGCGTCAATCTCATTCTGATACCACCATCGCACATTCAATCAGCCGCTCCGCGGCTGTATTCGCGATCCATCCCATGTGAAGGAAATCACTCCAAATGGCCATCGACCTGTAATGCACAGAAGAAAAATGCCAAATGGTGACCATTATTGTTACATTTGCGAACGATCAATCGTGCAAAGAACATAATTTGTCACCATCGTACCACTTTTCACTCCTTTGTTCCAGTAAAAGAACCCGCATCTTATTCCCATGAAGTATATGATTCTCACGTGGCACTCTAGCATTCGCTGAATTGCGTACAGTGTTCCGATTCGCTTTGAGAGCGCTCGAATGGTTTATGGAATGCCTTTGGGTCGCGTCCAGCCTACTTCTTGCAGTCCCATAAATTCATTTCTTGGCACGTTGAAGACATGTAGTTTTATGTTTACCATAAATTCGAGTAAATATCTGATATGTAACGAGGGAGTCGTGTCTAAAGACGTTTGAAGTGACAACGAATACATAAACGATAGCGAAAGGCCCCGAAGGGCGTTATGTTGGGTGGTTCAACAGAAGCAAAGCATTCGAAAGGGCGTTCTTCGAATGTTAGAACAGCCTGATTTAGACATCCGCATCTTCCCCATATCGTAGGTGTGTCATGCGGGTAATATTCCAACTTAATATTAGTGGATTAGATGAGGTATGGTTTGAACTGGTGCTGGTGCGACATAGCTATCTTCCATTCGCAAATGTCATGAATCCATAGGTTAGGAGTAAGGAATATACTGTCCCCCCGCCCCCCCCGGGGAATCGGGTGCTTTCAATCCGATCGTGATTACAACAGTGAGAAACAATGGTTCTAAGCGGGTTCATTCTGAAAATGTGAACAGACATGTCACATGTCTGGCTTACCCCACTCTCATTCCAGAGAGCCAAAAGGCATAGTGATTCCTTGACTGTCTCGATTCTCGATGGTGATCACTTTTGCCCCCCCCCCTCAAAATGGAGTATTCACATACCAACAGATACCCCCGGACTACACCAAAAAACAAGGATTCTTGTATGAGAAGTTGCATATTACAACTCAGCAGGGTGGGAAAGTTTCTATCGATTCTGACCTATGTTGATTTCATCACAAGGTTTCCAGACTCTGATGACTGCTGTTGACTCCAGGAATGACTTTAGACCTGACCCCGAAACAACATGAGTCATGTACTCAATCATCAGGGGACCCATATACCCAAATATGAGCGTCGGCCATATTAGTGGGGTCGAGTTATCGTGATCATAAAGCAGACGTCACATACACGCCACACGCACACGCACACATGCACGCTATACACGAATAGTTTAGGTCAGGGAATCAATAAACAAGAAAACGTTCGACCACACCGTGTGTTCCAAAAAAAGTGTGTCCAAAATATTCAGACGTCGACGAGAGTCAATGCGGCCTAAACGGTTGACGGAGAATTAGTTTGTTTTAAATGGGTAGATCGCTGTATTCAACATTAGGTTATCTCTTGTTTTACGTCTCCGAGTACGTTCACCGAGTATTGATAAACGGCTCGATTCACTGTGTCCGCAGCATGTCGGTCACATAATAAACGTCAAATGCTCCTAGATTTCCACGACCTATTAAGCAGCCATTGTCACTAGATTTACCCAACTTCGGTATTTTTTCCTGCCTGCCCATAGTAAGTGGCGTACCCACGAAGGGGGTCAGAACCCCCCCCCTCTCCCCCATGACCCAAGTGACCACGAATGTTTCAAACACAATAACTGATTTTTTGCAGTTCAGTTAGAGGTTTTGCAGCTGTTATTAGCAGATAGTGCAGCAGCATGTGTCTAGGGGCCATGAATGTACTTTTTGGCCAACCAGGAGGGTGAGGCGATTGAAATGAGGGCGCATCTCCTCGGTTTCGACCTCACCCCCACCCCCCCCCCCCACAAGACAAAACTTCTCGGTATGCGCCTGATGTAGTCATATAACAGTCCTGTACGCGATTTTCACATGAGTGCTGCACTGCATGGGACACTACATCAGGATTGCTCCGCATGCGTAGCGTTGAGCCTGCCGCACACTGTAAGACATGTGATGGATGCAAGGCCTACGGCAGCTTGCAGTTGTGCTCACGAATTCGGGGGACTCTTACTTTCGTAAGTTTGCAGGTAGTGGGGGGAAAGGACCGTAGCCACCTATAGCAATTGGCTGGCAGCGAGCCTCACAAACTTTAACTACAAGACGAACGTGCGAATGCAAATAACCGAAGTCCCCCGCAACCTGTACGGTGTTCAATGCCGCAATGTGCAGCAAAGCTTACGGTCACGACTCGCGTTTCGTCTTTGCGGATCTGCTACTGTCTTGCGGGAAGCTGCAGTCGCTGCCCATTGAAGCCAGCCTTCGCAATCTGTGAATTCCTTACAGTGTGAGGCCGGCTTTACGGTCGATTACACATTGGACAAGCCTTGCGGTCAGCGAATATCGCACGGAGTGAAGCGGGAATTAGTTACCCTTGCTTCACGGCAGTGATTTTCACATTCACTTTACGGTTTTACTCTGGGCTTCGCAGTCAACGTCAGCAAAGAAAGCCAATAAACCGAGTGGTTTGCACATTTGTAAAGCTTCGGCCTTTCACAACCCGGAGACCGGGGTTCGATTCCTGGTAGGGTCCAATATCGAAACAAATGGTTTCCTGTTGCCGACGCGTAGCACAAGGGATTGGAGCAAGTACAAACGAGGTGGGCAATTTGGGCAAGTTGCCGTCTGCGTGTGATTACCACCCCCACCCCGACCCATCAAGGTACCGCCTTAGAGGCATTGCCCTATTCCGTGTATCTGGTGAGGAGTTCGCAGAGACAATAGGTGCACTATCCAAGGTTTGCACCCTTGGTGGGCCTTGAATAGTTTCGATCTTCGGCTCAGCAAGTACGGTATACCATAGGAAAGAACTATGTCGCCAACAAAACGCGCCATTACAGTGACCAATAAATGAACAACCCATATATACAGCGCCATCTTTCTTGGAGGAAAATCCCATACATTATTGGCACCTTGTATTCATCCATCTATCGAGAATCCACGTTGTTTGTGGTGAATTTCCCTTTTTACCTCCGCCAATCCTACTCGAGGACCATTCCAGTTTCTCAGCCAAAGTATAAACACTCACCCTGACGAATCTCGGAGGCGTATCGCGCCGATTTGTTCACACTCATCCGGGTCCGTTATGTCGCACCAGACGACGTCGTAGGGCCCCCATCATTTGTAACGGATGAAAAGGTCTTCAAGACAATGAGCTCAGGGGACCGAGTCGCAGTAGCCCATGATTTCGACGTCTACGTTCGAAAACCCCGGGCAAGGAGGACGCGTCCCATTCAATACGGTGCGTGCCTGTGCACGATAACCAATCATCACTTAAGTCCCTTTGAACATCAGGGGCCATATCGCATGGATTCGCTGTAGAAAGAAAACCATTGTTAGTTGAAAACCACCGTGCAAAAGTGAAACAGAAATTCTTTCAATGCCCGCCACTCTCTAACGTGGGAAAAGAAGTGACAGATAAGTCGGCTTATTGCCCAAATTGAATTTATTTAGATGTTTACCAAAAAAGTACTGGTATATGGAGCGCCATCATAAAAGCATTGTCTCACTATATTCAGGCAGTTAACTTCATTTGGTTACATGAAGCCCAGTTCTATGTATATCTATAGTAAGCGTGATGCGCAATGCTCAACAACAACTTAAGGGCCAGTCACGCTATGAAGATTTATATCGTTTTGCTGCGCGATCCTTCCTAATTCCTGGCTGAACAAATGTAAATGTAATGTAAATATATATTTTTTTAAAGGCGCATTACATGTAAAAAACATCTAAAGGGTCTTACAACTTAATTATTTGAATTGTAGTAAAAGTTAAGACAGTTAAACGCTCTGATACAAACATACACGTTATATGAAAATACTCTGAAAAAAGATGTCTTCGATTTGGATTTTAAAGCATTGGAATCATTCACCCAGATGAACGGAGACATGAAGCCTATTCCATAGGCGGGGTGCACAAGTAGAAAACGCACGCTCGCCGTAAATTACATGTTGCTGATCAAGCCGAAGAAAACCACTGGAGCTACTCCGTAGACAACGGTTGGGAACTCGCTGACTCAGAGTTCATCCAAATAAAGCGGTGCCACACCATGGAGAATTTTATGTGTAATACATAAAATTTTAATATGTTAAATATGTTCACACTTTCTTGAAGGCGTGACGAGACTGGCAGCATGTTATTCCTCATCCAGCATCGGTTGCCGCAACACAATTCTCAATAGCTAGTAATGGAGCCCCAATGCGCAGTACACGGGACGTATAGTTGGGTGTCGTCAGCATACATCATGTGAACCATGACGGAGAATAATACGCTCCGGCGGCGCTGTGTAAGGCGAATAGGATGGTCCAAGTAAGGAGCCCCGGGGAACACCGCGATCTGAATGCTTGGCACTGGAGACAACAGTCCCAACCTTCACCCTCTGGGTTCCCCCCTTCAAATAGCAAGCAAACCGTTGAAAGCACAACCTCTCCAATCCCAAACTGACAGCGTAACCTATGACGTAGAATGGTATCGTCTATCGTGTCGAACGCAGCCGACAAATCTAGCATAATAAGAATAACATCTCGCCTGTTATCTAGCGACCTTGATACGTCCTTCTGTACACGGAGGAGGGCAGTTTCTGTGTTATGACCAACACGATAAGCTGATTGACAAGTAGCATACATATTATTACAGGTTAAATGAGCTCTGAGTCACCATAGACATACTTCTCAATTATTTTAGAGATGACGGCAAGATTAGATACCGGTCTATAGTTCTTCAAACTGTACCGATCCAAGTTATGCTTTTTAGTCCAAGTTATGCTTCTCAAGTTATGCTTCTTTAACAAAACAGAACTGGGACATGCCATGAATACTAATGTATCATCACAATACCATCTCATAATCAATGATGCAAATACATTACTAATGACGTCATATCGAGTAACGTTGAAAAACCATATGACAATTCGTTCAGCTTAACGATAAATAGAGAATAAGTGATTTTCAAAATGCGTGGAAGGGCCATCCCCAAAATGGCAAATCTCGTTTCGTGAAACGTTACCTCCCTATTATTACCGTCCTGGCGAATAAAATGCGTCTCTAGAACCAAATAAAGGAGCAAATTAGAACAAAAAATGTTTTGAAAGCACATGTTTAATTACAAACTTTTTCGGAGATTCTCATCTCCCTCTTCAGGTATGAAGTACAAAACGACAAACAACAAAATTTTCAGCAATGGTCTCTATTTCATGCTGTGAAAGTCTCTATACTAAAACATATCTTCTCTCTCAAAATGGTTATTCTAATGGGATTTTTGATTAATGTGTCAACAGATTTCAATAGAAAGCACACTCCAAGGGAGAAGGATCGGGATGAGGATAATAACCCAGACTGTATTAATAAGTGTTCCTTTCATCGGTCACGCTTCTGTAATTCTCAAAAAAGCCTTGACCAGCCACTTTGAATCTGTCAATAGAAAGTGCCGTGTTGTTTTCAAGTACTTTCAAAGTGAGTCAATACTTTCTCACTTCTCTTTGAAAGACAGGACTCCTATGCCCCTTAAAGCTGAGATTGTCTATTCTTTTGAAGGTTCTTGTGATGAGAACCAAATTTACATTGGTAGGACTAAAATACACTTGGCTATCAGGGTCTAGTGAGCACCTATCAGGCAGAACTGCCAGTGCTATCCATAATCACATCAGCAAGTATGCAGACTGCAATAACTGCAACTTGGACAATTTTTATATCCTAGCCAGTGGCAACACAGATTTTGAAATCAAAACCAGAGAAGCTCTTTATATCAAGAAGTCCAAACCTAGTCTAAATAACCACCTACAACATGTATCTTCCTTTCTACTTAAGTGTATTTTGATTGTATTTGAGTGGTATGTGAGCATTTTGAAAAAAATCATGTTAGCTCATACCTGGAGAGGGGGGAATAGGAAATGGGGAATCTGCGAAAATGTTTGTAATTGAACATGTACATTCAAAACATTTTTGTTCTAATTTGTTCCTTTATTTGGTTTTCTATAGCTGCAAAACTCTTACTGAACTATGTGTCTCTCTGATGAGGAACAAGTTTTAGATGTATCAAGCCTTCAAGCATCATTTCAAATATATATAATCTACAGGCCGGTAACCAGGGGAGAGCCCCCCCTCCCCCCTCCCCCCCCCCCCCCCCTCCCCCCCCCCCCCCCCCGCCCCCCCCCACCCTCCCGCTCCCAACCTCGCTGCAGGTACGGGCTCAGCCAGGCCCGTCCTGTGCAATGAGCAAACTCACGCCCCCCCCCCCCCCTGTAAGTTTTTGCTTGCTCCCCTAGTCTAGTATTAGTAATAGACCTCTCCATCAGCATGTCGCTGTAGCCCAGACTTTGCCCCTCCTTCGCATCTCCCTTGGATTCAACAAACCTTACCCCTTAACCAGATTCCACGTTTGCCTATTATTCTTGTTCAGCAATGCGTTTCAGGAGCAGTCCCGTACACAGGTTAAATTCACAAATTAATGCTGCCATTGACGTCAGTGCTTTAGCTCACTATGCTACTCTGCATTGCAACTGAAGTAACCTCTCACTGAAGTGTTGTCACAACTACCCGTACCGCTCACCTTTTTTTCGAGGCTGAAGGAATGGGCTGTTCGAAGTTCTCAAAGTTCAGAGTTTCAACGAATATATATCTGGATATAAATAAGGAATGTGATGAACACAGATTTTAGGTATTTAGAATATTTAGAAAGCGGGGCTGTGTTTATATGAGTGTAATATAATCATTACTGATGCAGAGAAAACGGGCACCTGGCAGTACAAAATATGTTTCATCTGGGTCCAGAATGTATACGTAAAACATGGCCTGGCTTCCAAAATATACCAAAATAGGGAGTTACCCCTAGCTGCCCGGCATCAGACGCAAACGTTGAGCACGAGTATGTCCCCTCAATAATCATTACGAATTACCGCCCCTAAACAAAGAGGAGAAGGGAGTCTCATTGACCTCTTTCCAAGGACGGCGAAGATTTCTTCAAATGAGAAATTGCCCCTCTGCTGTTGTGCCCCTCCCCCTCTGGGAGCTACCTACTTTACCTGCTGAGATCTCTGGATTTGAAGAAAGATTATTGGGAAGGAATGAGATATTTTTGCTGAAAGTGCCATTTTTCGAGAGCGGTTCTGCCCATGATGCATCTGATAATCAACTCACAAAACTCCCTATGATGTCTAAGACGGTAAGATTTCGGAGACACTTATACAATTTTATGACTACCTATCTGAATAAACGCAACCTACTTATAGCCGCTCAATCTGGTTTCAGGGAAATGCACTCATGTGAAACCGCTTCATTAAAAGTCACCGATAACTGGATGGAGTCAATTGACAACGGGTTCTACATAATTCATGATATATTGCCTGACCAGAGCGAAACGGGTTAGGGATTCCCTGACAGATCATGAGAAGTCAAGACTCGTGATCTTGTTTGCAAGCGAGATTGGCCAAAAAAAATAATAATAATAATTTCCCCGAAATGACCCCTGGACAACCCAAGAAACAACAGTTTTTTAATCGACTATCCATAAGGAAGCTACACACCAATTTTAGCTCTATCAAGCCGAAATTTGTCATAATTTCTCCCAAGAATGACCCCTAGTCAACACCAAAAACAAAACAATAGGGTTCGTGTATATCCATAAGGAAGCTACACACCAGATTTTAGCTAGATTGGACCAATCATTCTGGACTTACTGTGTTCACAAAAATTTCAGCCTTTCACCTCTGGTGACCTCAGACGGATGACATTTGGCCTGACCCCAAAACATTAGGAATCATGAACTCATTATGAGGAACAAACATACCATATACATTCATACCAAATGAGTATGGTCTTCATCGATCTAGGTGGGGTTGAGTTATCGCGCGACTTTTTTTTTTCGTGGGATGGAAGCGGGTATAGAACTACAAACCTGATATTTAGAACCCTAACCCTTATTTCAAACGATTTTGAAACATCTCGCACCCCTCTACCATCCTACGAAAAGAAATGAGGCCGGCGGGGCGCCTGCCAGCACGTGCGCGCAGCGGGTTTGGACCACCCAGTGAGAAACAGAGCGCGACGGCCGAGAAGAAATGTTCGCGGAAGCCTACTGCCAGTTTCGATGTTCACTTGCAACCTAGAGGAGGTCTGGACCATCCTCTCAGGTACGCGACAGGGTTATCACAGTGGGCACATACATACATACATACATACATACATACTACATACATACATACATACTACATACATACATACATACATACATACAATACATACATACATACATACATACATACATACATACATACACACACATAGCTTACTGAATTCGAATGTCACGATGGAATTCGGTCCAATATTCAGAGAGATGTGGTATACGGAGTAGCCCCTAATCGGGACCAGCAAGGTGTATTGTCTACGTGATAGTGTGCAGTGTAACGTAATATAACGGACTGATGAAAGCTACATACAGGCTGATATTACTTACTGAATTCGAAAGATGCGAAGAACGAAAAAGTCGTTCCATCATCCACAGAGATGCTCACGTTTGTCCGCCCCTGCGTGAGACAAGCTGGGGTAATACATTCCATTATGCCATCATTCACGCTCCCTGTAACTTCGGTACCGTCACTGAACCTACAAACGACATCTGCACCCGTCGTGACATCCTCACACGCTCCTGTGAACTGAATCCTTGTTCCTCCCATCATTGGACCTGAACGAGGAACTGATACGACTCTGCCTGTGAAAGAAGCATCGGTCGATCGTACTTTGGAAAGTGATGAGCAAAGGGGGAGGTGGTGGAGTTGTTGTTTTTTTTTTTTTTTTTTTTTTTGGGGGGAGGGGGGGGGGTGAGGTGACGACTATCTTCATGAGGGCATCGGAAAAACGGGATGAATTCCTCGTACCTCACCATACCCCCACCACCTCAAGGCCATTTTTGGCTCTATTGATCTCGCTCTTATTCATTCATTCCCAATTGACTGGAATTTTTTATGGCTTCAAATTCCCTGATTTTCCCTCTCGTTTTTCTGTCAGGGGAACTGCCCCTCCCCTCCTACCCCCACACTTGCTACGCCACCTTTATGTAATATGTTATCTTGCAGGCGTGCGTTTTTATATGTGAGTGCGTGGGTCCTCATTATATCGGATTGTACAGCTCATGTACTTTCGACATCTCCTCCCTTACATCTACGCAGCCACATGTTGGACGTTTGGTCCGGAGCAGGTTGGAGGATTTTGTGGGGACGTTATGTATGTACGCCTTTATAAAAGTTGCCCCCCCCCCCCCCGGTGGCCGGTGGTGGAGAGTGCCACGGCTTCACTACTTCGACGAATGTGGATATTCTGAATGATTGGCCCATGTGTGTTAGAAGTCATTCAACTGATCACACATGCTAATTATCGACGGATGATATTGACTTTATAAGCGACAGGTCATAGCAAGTCGGACGATACTTCTGGGCAGTCCATGTTCAATCCATAAATATCGAGCAACCTTGAATTGCATATATTATTTCGGAATTATTACTTCGTTTTGTTTCCCTATCTCCAGTCGAACGTTCTCCATACCACGTGCGCAAGCACTGTTAGACGATGGGGGGGGGGGGGGGGGGGTCCAAAGGCGTAGCCTACGGAACGTGTGTGTAAAGTTGTAAACGCCATGTGCGGGGGCCCTCATGAGAGTTCGGAGTCCACCCCATTGTCTGCGCCCATGCTTTATTATGTCTGGCTACCAACATCGACAAGTAGCAACCCGTTCATTGATTAGAGGAGGCTGTGGTCAATATCTTATTAGTAACGCACCATCATGATATTTCAATTTCGGCTGCAACGCCAACACCCAGCCGACAATATTCCAAGGCGCACCCCCAAGAAGGTGTTTTCGGACTTCCCGATTCGCCATGGCCAAATTATAGGATTATTTAGTAGTCACTCCACTCCAACTCCATGTTTCCTTTCCGATAAGTTAACTTTCGGATAACGCTTCCACGCACTATTCCCTTCGGGGCACAAATAAACTTCTGGTAAAGAATCGGGGCAAAGTTCAGGCGAAGGGGTCCAATTTTTTTGTTTTTTATCGTATGCCCAGTGCACTCTTGAAATGTTATGTAGAATTCACACAACACTGTGTAACTAGCACACTACCCGGTGTTGTGCAGATTATACAACAATGATTCTTACACAACACCGGTAGGTGTGCTAGTCACGCAGCATTTTTGAGAGCGTGAACACAATATAAAAAAATAGCCTCCTACATATATCTGTCCGAACCACTATCATGATGCCTAAGAATAACAAAGACAATGCTTCTTTGAAGCGCACTTCCAATGTGTCTTTTGAATCCCATTGAATGCCCATATTGTATGGATTTTATTCGGATCCTTGTTAGGGCTAGTGACTGAATTGACCAGGGTTAGCATTATCCAATGACGAGAAGTGCATCTGTTCTCCAGCGGAAGCCCCTCGCGATCCATATCGTGTTTTCCTTTCTTTCTTTCTTCTTTCTTCTTTGCAATGGGCATTTCCCGGTGGCACCAAAAGCGTACCTGATGGGGAGGGGGGGGGGGGGGGTCATGGAGACACAGTGCCCTATAATTTCTGACGGGTCCGTCCGGAGAAAGCAGGAGAAGGATGGTCAGGGAAGTGGAGGAACAAGTGGACAATCTCGGTTGCAGATTTCATCGGCAATCATGTGAAGTTATTCATTTATCTATTTGCTTCGTAACTTCGACACAAACACAACTGATATCTTCTGTTTTGTGTCTTTCGTCTCAATGCTTTGGACAACATTACCGATCTTTGACATTTCCAACGTTTTGCTCAGATAATCTAGGGGGCGTGAAAAGAGAACTCATAGGTAACTTGTTAAAACCTTAGAGGTTATAGTGAAATGTAGAAAACGTTATTTGATAAACAGAAAAGAGAATCACAATAACGGTGTCAGACGTTAACTAAACAATGTTACTGACACCTTTTAAGGTCCGTGTTGGATCGTTCTCTAAATGTTATTAGGTTTTAATGTAACCGGAATACAACGTCCTCCTGTCCTCAGAACGTGATTTTGTATGGGCCTAGCTGCCTACCTTATGATTGACAAGGTATTTGACGGCACACCAACGCGTCCTTGTCTTAGAGTCTTCAAGTTGATTGGCATGCCTATTCGGTCAAAGTGGGGTGCCTATGGTCACGTTGATATCCACCAGCATAAAAAGGTACGCCGTTTGTGCCACCTAAAAAATGCCTCAGAATCCAATTACGCCCACAGGCCTTTCAAGGATGGTGATCAAATCTAGAAATCGTCTAGAAATGTCCACACTCTGATTATGCCACCTCTCCCAAATTGGATTTAGAGCATATTTATATTTGAGAAAAATTCGCATTTTACGTTTGTGACTCTAAATCCAGTAAACGAGCAACAATAACAAGTCGTGAAGGTAACTGACTTACCACTTTCTTGGCACATGAAACCCATGACTTCGAACCGTCAACCCGATAAATATACCGGCCTGGCACGTCTATGTTCGATTGCTGGTTCAATTGGTTCTTCAAACCATTTTCAGTCGTGCTGATATCCACAGCGAAGGATTCAACGCCGTCCCCTTTGTTGAAACCAACTATACCAGAATAAAGAATATGAGATGATGGAGTTTATAGGCCACCTGGCGGCATAAATACCATCCGATTGAGCCGTCAGGTCAACGGCACATTCCGCTTTGATATGCGTTGGCGTTTGTTCAGATTTTATTGTAATAGCTGAATGACTGTGACCACACCCGGGTTTTTTTTTTTTTATTTTGTCATGGATAACTTTCCGAGCGGAGGATCGACCTGTTCAAGGACTCTTTGGCGGTACCTTAATGTGGGGGTAATCACACGCAGATTGCAAATTGCAATTGCCATCCCTCGTTTGTCCCTGCTCCAATCCATTTGACGTCCAGCAAGAAGGCAACGGGTACCATTTTCAAAGTCTTTAGTATGACCGACCGGGAATCGAACCGAGTGGAAGGCCGACACCCTACCAAATGTGTAAACACTCGTGTGTTGGCCCTCATTCAATGGTGTTCTATTTCGGATCATTGTTTTAACCCAATTTTGGGTAGTCCTAAATAAATATTGAGATACCTATGTCTGAGGCTTGCTAAGGATGGATCTCGTGCAAGCGTCCAGCGAACAAACGACGGCGATTTGCATGACGTCCACGAAAATATCGTCAGTTGCAGGCATCAACTCGGTCATAATCGGAATCACATACTTTCAATATTATTATCTCAATTTTATTTGGACGGAAAAAATGCGTGAAATATACATTGGTTTCAATTTCTCTAAATTGCTGGGTGCAGTATATTGTTTACAGCATCTATTTAATTGACGACAATCCATCTTTAATGTGAATAACTAGCCTCGGAATACGTATATCTGCGGCGTGTCTGGTATTGTACTGATGTACAGAATTATAATGCGTATACAATGAATGAAAGTTTATGTTAAGAGCTCATTTTGACACCTGTAGGTAAAACAGCAGTATTAGGATCTAAAATCCTGTGTTCTGAGGATATAAAGTTTGGTATATATCGGCGACATGCTGGTTCTGCGGTCCGCCATTGCAATTGAACGAATAGCACGATTGTAGACCTGGTAGTTTTTTTTTTTTATATAGTGGGTACGTGGGTACAATTGGTGCTCAGGTCGGAATGTTTTCAAATTTAATCCCTGGCGGTATCCCACATAAACTAGCATTGTTCTAAAGTTCAGATGCAGATCCCCGGTCTGACGGTGAAAGGCATCAGTTCTTCGGGTTCGAGACCACCAGTTGGCTTCTAGCTCAATCGTTAGGGGCGCTTGCACGTCAAGCAAGAGGTATCCCGGTCGAATTTTCCATGAGTTTTCATCACTTGTTCCACCAGATTTCCGACCTTCGAGCCTACCTGTCCATATCTATATTGCCACTACTACGGGTCTCACTCACGCTACTGAAATTATATCCACTACAAGTTCCATTACGCTTCTAAATATATATATATATATATATATATTATATATATATCGATATATATATATATATATATATATATATATATATATATACTATATATATATATAATATATAAGCGTTACAGCGTCACGGTACCTGAGCTTTCCGCGACATCTGCTGCCCACGTCGATCGGCCGTATTCACAGGATCACGACAGTTGCAGTACCGGATCCTGCCTGGTCATCTCCCCTTTCGCCATCCAGAGTGCACGCTTACTGCCTGGAAGGTATTGAACTGAAAAAAACAAGAATATTGTATGTGTATGGTCGAACGCCGTTTTGGTTAAATGCTGAAAAGTGTTGTATTCTCCATTTGTCCCAAGGCCGGGACTGGTACAGCACAACGATGAAATCGTTTAGGATAGGCTGGATCTCAGATGAGATACGACATAACAATTATAGCTAATGGAGCGTAAAAAACAGCCGGTGATTTTGGTGCAGCTTTCGAGCAAATGCTAGCCCTTCTTCGGTACAGTTGATCTCAAAAGTTCGAATGACGACTTTCCAGATGACCGGTGTGCAGGCTACACCTAACGACAACGGATAGCTTCGTACGTGTAACATTGTACACCCCGTTTTTGGTTACTCTTACTTGAATTGCATGGAGGTGTGGCGACCTTTGCAATAGGTAAGCAACATTTATGCGAACAGTACCAGATGTGTATGTCATAAACCCACGCAATGGATTGCGATCGCCTCCCCCAGCATGGGTGTGGGGGCATATTGTATAGTTAGTGCGGCTAACGTCCAAATCGTTGTACGTACATCGCTCGCAGACATATCTATAAGGTGCCTTGTTTATCACCATGTAAATTTCTACATATCAACGTCAATTCAGTATTATGAGCGTTAGCGTGGGTTGCCGGGGCTAAGTACCACTAACCACTACTTGTACTCACTTCATAGAACTAAAAAAATCCTCTTCCAATATATGCTACATGTAACACACTGTGCGTGTTCCTATGGATATCAAGATAGGATTATCATCATACACAATAATCCCCAGCCATTTAGGTTACTATCATAATTTATTATTCCCTTTTTGTATAATTGTAATACGTGCCGAACAATAGTATTTAAAGCTCTGTCACAGAAGCTCATAGTGTGAGATACTACATAAGCTATCCTTCCATCGCTCCCAGTCGCTTGCCCCAACTGGGTCCCCCCAAAAATTGATACCTACAGGAAGGGAACGTTCCTCACAATCACCTGGGCACTACCTATTAGACAAATAGATAGATAGATTAAGATAGATAGATAGATAGATAGTAGATGGGGATAGGTAGGTAGGTAGGAGTGTCGGTAGGTAGGCCACTAGTAGGTAGGTAGGTGGTAGGTAGGTAGGTAGGTAGGTGATGAAAATCCAACAACCTTAAAAAAAAATCGCGTAAAATCGTTGCAATGTCCCAGTTGACCCCCCAATTTTTTCGAGACTGAAGGCAGACCCTATCCACCACAATTTCGTTAAAAAAATCCGACAACTGGGAAATTCCGCAGAATTGTGAATTAGACTACTTGGCTGTGTAGTTCGCGCTGAATCGGATCGCACATGCTTCCTTAGATCCTTTACCTATATCGCGAACGACTCCCCATAGCCTTATGGTTTGTCGTTAATCCTGTTGACCGGTTAACAAAATAAATAAATAAATGGACCTAATTACCAGTGCTGTAGTAACTCCAGTCTGGACTCGGACTCAAGTCCGACACAAAGACTCATAACTCCGTACTCGTGACTCAGGCTCTTGGACTCGGACTCGCTTCAGGACTCAGACTCAGGACTCGGACTCACTGTCGACTCATGGATTCGGGCTTTTCACTTTTCCAGTCCAAAGATGAGTCCTTCAATATTTTCTTCATTTTTTCAATTCAAGGGAAATAAACTGTAGGAATTGTGAAATTTCATCATTGCGCCTATTCAGTCAATGGTTTTAACAAGGCTTTTAGGCATAGTCCACAACGGCGTGCATAGATGGACTAAAAGTTTTTGCTCCACAGGGAGGAGTAAGACATTTGATGCATACTACCACACATGTTTACACCACTGGATGCAAGTCTCTGATTTCCATTACAAACACGATTTCCATTACATAGTTGTCCATCAGTCCTCATCACTCAATTGCCAAATCGAATTATAAAGGTATCATAGGCCTCAACTAGCATAGTTTTTAGGGGTGGTGTCAGATTTGGATGGAGGCAAGTTGTTTTCCTGCCGTAAACTCCTGTGGTGAGAACTCTTGTCTCATGGTAGTGTTGTGGTACCTGTTCGCGATATCACACAAGCAACTGAATTTTGAACATTTCGAATTTTTAACAAACCCACCACGAGTACCATTGACTGAATGGTTGTAGTATTGTCCTGGAAGTATTACATAGATAAGGTACGTCTATTACCACCCTAGTCCAAGTTTCACTGCATCGTTGTTCTCCCTCTTCTCTCGCACCAGATTGAGCTAATATGAACGTACGTGCCCATGGAGGCTATGGAGTGTGGCAGGATTAACAGCTCACCTAATCTGTGAGCTAAGATTTCGCCCAACTGGTACAACACACATTTGTTTAACACATGACACCCAAAAGTACGACTGGCAACCAGTTGTGCAAATCTCAATTACATGTGGAAATGTTGGGTGAGGGTTAGTGTTAGGGATTAGGTTGGAAATGGGTAGGGTTGGCAGAGTAACTTGGAGGTGAGAGCCAGGGGCACATTCAGATGTGGGTTGGAAGGTACAGGGAAGGAGTTTTAGAATTAGTATGACTAACTGGAAACGTACGACCTGTGTGGTGCAATTTATGGATGTTGGTGATTATCCCCAAAAGAAACAAGTGTTTTATGAACCACCGGTTGTGTAATTGTTTGAACACGATTTTGCAGGTGCAGACCCACATTGCTATGGTGTCACTCCACCCCACTCATCCACACACTCACTCATGTGAGCACCCTGTCTGGAAGGCCCACCTGGCCACGTCCACCCACCCCCTCCGGGCAGCGACCAGCCTGACCCATCCCCCCGACCCCCCGGGGGTAACCTGTTCCTACCATGAGCTTACGGGGGTGAACCCTGCGAGCAGCCCCAACCAACTGGGTCCTATACTGACGGGACACGTGGGCAGGATCGTCCGCTGGAGTTGTGTCTATCGTCTATAAAGGCCTGTGTGGCCTAACTGCGCCAACAGTCAGACACACGGCATTCAGTGCTACCACCTTGTAATTGACAACAAAATGGCTCAGTCATTATGAAAGTACAGCAGTATCGTGCGGAAAAACCATATAATTAATCACATCACAAAAAATTGCAGTGAAATACGAGCGAGATCGAGCTAATTCTGAAACTCGCACTAATAGGAGCAAGCTTTAGTTTTTGAAATTGGTTGAAAAGCATCACATCCGAATATCATTCAACATCTTTACAACTCTCCCGTAGGGGGACGGCGCTGTTGGGTTTATAACTAGATTAATAGCCATTTTGGTACAGCACAAACGGGCTTGGAAGTTGACCAGGGTATGGGAATGGTTCAGAGCTAATAGCCTAGCAGTAGGCCAGAGTTAGCCTAGCCATAGGGTGCATGTAACATGATATGGAAGTGGTATGATCGTCAACTTTGGATATTTGGATGTTATGTGTATGAATCTTTTTATTATTCAATCACATTTGCAATATGCTTCATACTATAAACAGTTCAAATGAACATAGGCTAAACACTAAGTGTAGGGCAAATGAAAACATTACGTTTAGCAATTCAGCATTTTGAAGTCCGGACCATTCTGGTGTGCGGTGTTGTGCTCCTATTTCCGATACCGGTGTCGGTGTTGTTGTTCATGTCAAGAGCTACGGGTGTTGGTGTCGATTTTGCCGGTGGCCGATACTTAATTAATTATTGATAATATCTCGTTCTTATATAGCGCTTTTTCAACGTCGAAGACATGCTCAAAGCGTTACAGATATTACCCCTGATCATTGGGGACTTGTCACACCCGTACTATATACAGCGCTCCCTCGCTTGTTCTCTCCCGACGCACCATTCCAGTACGTCGCGTCCCCCGGGGGCTCCCACTAGGGCTGCCACCTACGGCCTCGATAACTCTTCATAAAAGTCACTCACAGGTACCCACTTAACCCGTGGGTGGCGTGGAACATTCAGGAGATATGCCTTTTGTCCAACAGCACTGCGGAAAAGTCTTCGTGCTTCCAATGGGCTCCGAACTCGCAATCATGGTTTTGCAGTCTGGAGCTCTACCGACTGAGCTAATCCGCCTCCCAATACAACACTGATTAGAACTCATTAGATGAATGTTCCTCTGAAGTTCCCATTACACGTGGGTGGCGTGGAACATTCAGGAGAAATGCCTGTGTCCAACAGCACTGCGGAAAAGTCCTCGGGCCTCCAATGGGCTCGAACTCGCAAGCAATGGTTTTGCAGTCTGGAGCTCTACCGACTGAGCTAATCCGCCTCCCAATACAACACTGATTAGAACTCATTAGATGAATGTTCCTCTGAAGTTCCCATTACACGTGGGTGGCGTGGGGAATTTCAGAAGACATGCCTTGTCCAACAGCACTGCGGAAAAGTCCTCGGGCCTTCCCAAGTGGCTCGGCCTCCGAACCTCGCAATCAATGGTTTTGCAGTCTGGAGCTCTACCGACTGAGCTAATCCGCCTCCCAATACAACACTGATTAGAACTCATTAGATGAATGTTCCTCTGAAGTCCCCATTACAGTGCAAATTAACATTGAATGTGTCAATTGGACTCATGGACTCGGACTCATGCATTGGGACTTGGTCTCGGACTCAGACTCGGACTCACTCTCGGGCACTGGACTCAGACTCACTGATCGGGACTCGGACTCGACTCCCCGAGTGACTCACACAGCACTGCTAATTACTCTATCTAATTAGTGCCTAAAATCTGATCAGATCGTTTTTCTTTCTCCCAGCCCCAATTAACCCCTTACAAAGTTTCATTCGGGTCTTACCCTATCGGAAAAATTCTGCTAACCGGCATGGCTGACACTACCGTACCCACCCACCCAAACAAACACACACAATAACACAACAACAAGATAGCACAGTCACTCCCTTGACTTCTTCCAGGCAAGACAAAAAAAAGATGATCCCTAAACAAGCTCAGTGATTACTTGCAGATTTCTTCAGTTTTGGATATACAACTATAGGAACCCACATACCAAGCAGGAATTTGATCCATGTGGGTCGGTTTCTCCTGTTCACACTGAAGCTCACAATTTGGCCAAAATATCGATTTTTTACAACTTCTTTTTTTTTTCAAAGATAATTTCGGTCTACACTGAACTGCTAGAACAGGGTCCATGTTACTCCCCGTATAGGAAAAGTGCATGTGAATTGTCGATTGATTAGACCAGGTATTCCAGACTAATCGTGTTAACAAGATTTTCAGGCAGTCATCTCTCCGTTCTGTGATTTTTTTTTTTGACCTGACCCGAACAACAATAAAATCATGTATTATACCAAATATGAGTGCCATCCATCTGGATTAGGTCAGGTTATCGTGTTAACCAGCCAACTTTGGACAAAATTTCATTCTTTCACGATTTTCCCTGTCCCTCTCCTCTCCCCTACAAAATGGGGACTCAAGCATACACCAAAAACAATGGAGTTCAATTTCCTGTTCATGAGAAAAGCTGCATATCACCTTCCACATGATCGGATCAGACATTCCTAACTAATGGTTATAACACGATAACACATGTTCGGACCTCGGACTTTCACCTCTCTTGATCTAAGATGACCTATGACTTGGGCCTAAAAGGGATCATGTACTCGCAGTATAGGAACCCGTAACACAGTATAAGCTCCATCCACTATCATGTTAACAAGTTAAAATTGGTCAAAACATCAATGTTTCATAATCCTTCCCGATTGACTATCTACTGAGAAAAAGAAAAGAAAAAAAAACATGTACTCCACATGAGAAGCTGCATACAGAATTTCAACTTCATCGAACTGAACAAGATTTCAGAATTTGACCTCCTTGACTTAGATGATTTTTACCTCCCCCCGAAACATGGGGATCTATAATCAATCCACTGGGAATCCACATACTAGTTAACCTAGATTCAAAACAACCCGACACACCTACTGTCGTAACTGAATAGACTCCTCTGCCTTCGTCGGAGAATAAAAAACGCATTTGACGAGTCGAGCAGCATTCGTGCATACGTACTTTTGGGTCGGATACAGGCGTTCCAGTCTTAACGACGTCGGTCCACTAACAATGACAGGTTTGTAGTCTCTTTCTATTGCGGGAAAGCCGTGAATTTCTCTATCGCGAGGGCTACAATATCGTCAATAGTCTCCTTTTGAGCCTGTGCCGTAACATACAGATCCACCGAGTGATAAGTCGATTTCTGCGGCTCCAAAGCGGCGATCATCCCTGGCCCTGTCGGGAAATCTAGGGGGAAACTTAACTGAGAAATCAAGAACAAATTTTGCGATTATTTAACGTCACACTCTTGGGAGCAAGTTATTTCTTACAATTGAAGACGTGTCAACATTGGTCATATTTACAAAATTGGCAGCGTATGTCTTGTATCGAGCATGAAATGATTTGATTTCATTTGATCACTGCAGGTTCAGGAAGCCAGGTAAGTCTCATTCGGGAACCCTGATCGTATTGACCGTGGATGAGTACCGGCCTTTACTAGCCACTCTTCCCAACTATCTCCCCCCTCCAAAGGAATGATCAAAGACTCCAGGAATCCGACCATTACTTTCCAGAAGATTCATTTCATTGTGGCTGCTCACAGCGACGCTGAACGAGACCAATGCGAATCTCGCGGAACAACCCGAAAACACTACAAATTCCACTGCATGCACCACAGAGGAAAGTGAAGTGAAAACCAGGACCTCGTCCATCGCAACTGCAAGTACGCCACCTATTGGGGGGGAACAGAAAGCCAAAGGCTTAGTGATTCCTTGACTCTTTCTGACAACCTATAGCCAGCCACAAGGACAAATGGGAGATTGTCCAGATCATTAGGCAACATAAAGTCTGACAAATTTCCTTTTTTCCAACCAACCAACAAGGGTTCCAGTACTCTTGATAAGGATGGGCCGACACACTACATTTCACGGTTCCATACTCTGACCTCTGGTTACTTCATATGACCCTGTGACCTGACCCCAAAACAATGGGGTTCATTTACTCATCCCGGGGAACACACATACCAAGTATGAGCTTCATCCATCCAGGTGGAGTCGAGTTATCGTGTTTACAAGCCAAAATTGACCGAAATATTGACTTTTCACAATTGTCTATTTTCGCAGCAAAATTCACCACGACCTATAAAAAAAATAGTGGTCCTGTACTCCCCATAAGAAAGCTACACACCAGATGTCAACCTAATGAGACCAACCATTCTGGACTTATCATGTTTACAAGGTTTTCAGACTTCGACCTCTGGTGACCTCTGACTTGACCCCAAAACAATGGGGTTCATTTACTCATCATGGGGAACACACATACCAAGTATGAGCTTCATCCATCCAGGCGGAGTCGAGGGTTCGTGTTTACAAGCAAAATTGGCGATAAATATCGGCTTTTCACAAATTTTCTATTTTTGACCAAAATTCCCCCCGACCTATACCAAAAACGATAGGGTTCCTGTACTCCCATAAGAAAGCTACACCCAGATTTCAACCTAATGAGACCAACCATTCTGGACTTATCATGTTTACAAGGTTTTCAGACTTCGACCTCTGGTGACCTCTGACTTGACCCCAAAACAATGGGGTTCATTTACTCATCATGGGGAACACACATACCAAGTATGAGCTTCATCCATCCAGGCGGAGTCGAGGTATCGTGTTACAAGCCAAAATTGTCAAAATATAGCTTTTCACAAATTTTCTATTTTTGACCAAAATTCCCCCCGACCTATACCAGAAACAAAGGGTTCCTGTGCTCCCCTAAGACAAGCTACCCAGCATATTTCAACTTGATCAGACAATCCTTCTGGACTTATCATGTTTACAAGGTTTTCAGACTTCGACCTCTGGTGACCTTAGATGACCGGTCTGACTGACCCCAACAATAAGGGTTCAGTCTCATCATGGGGGAACACCCAAACCAAGTATGAGCTTCATCCATCCAGGCGGGGTCGAGTATCGTGTTTACAAGCCAAAATTGGCCACATACCGTATCGCTTTTCACAATTTTCTATTTTCGATCAAAATTCACCCTGACCTTATACCAAAATCAATAGGGTTCCCTGTGATCCTCTAAGAGAGTACACACCAATTTCAACCTGATTTAGACCCACCATTCTGGACTATCGTTTTTACAAGGTTTCAGACTTTGACCTACTGGTGACCATCTGACTTGACCCCAAAACCATAGGGCTCATGTACTCATCATGGGGAATCACCATAACAAGTATGAGCTTCATCTCCTGCGGATTCGAGGTATCGTGTTTACAAGCCAAAATTGGCTACAATGTCGCTTTTCACAAATTTTCTATTTTTTTGCCCAAATTTCCCCCCGACCTATCCCAGATACATAGGTTTCCTGTTCTCTCCATAAGACAGCTACACACCAATATTCAACCTGATCAGACCACCCAATACATCTGGACTTATCATGTGTCAAGGTTTTCAGACTTCGACCTCTGGTGACCTCAGATGACCTCTGACTTACCCCAAAACAATGGGGTTCATGATCATCATGGGGAACACACATACCAAGTATGAGCTTCATCCATCCAGCGGGGTCGAGTTATCGTGTTTACAAGCCAAAATTGGCCGAAGTACCGTCATCGGCTTTTCATCAATTTTCTATTTTCGATCAAAATTCACCCTGACTTATACCAAAATCAAGTAGGGTTCCTGGGACCTCATAGATACCTACACACCAATTTCAACCTGATTAGACGAACCCTTCTGGACTTATCGTGTTTACAAGGTTTTTTCAGACTTTGACCTCTGGTGACCTCAAGATGACCTTTGACTGACCCCAAAACAATAGGGATCATGTACCCTCATTGGGAACAAACATCCAAGTATGAGCTCAATTCATCCAGGCGGAGTTGATTTCGTGTGTTTACGAACCAAAATTGGCCCAAAATATCAATTTTTGACTATTCCTATTTCTCCCTAAAATGACCTCCAATCAACACCCAAAACATAGGGTTCTTGTCCTCCCCATAAGAAAGCCTACACACCACATTTTGCTTGATCGAATCAGGCGTTTTGGACTTATCGTGTTTACAAGGATTTTCAACTGTGACCTCTGCGACTCAGATGACCTTTGACCTGACCCAAAACAATAAGGAATCATGTACTCATCATGGGGAACACACATACCAATAGGCTCAATCCATCCAGTGCGGTTAGTTAGTGTGTTTACAAGCCAAATTTGGCAAATATCAATTTTTGACTATTTCCGAATTCCTCTCCCAAAAATGACCCCAACAACACTACAAACAACAGGGTTCTTGCACTCCCCATAATAAAGCACACACCAAATTTCAGCTTGATTGGACCACTGTCGGACTTATCGGTTTACAAGGTTGTCAACTTTGACCTCTGGTGACCTCAGATGACCTTTGACCTGACCCAAAACAAAGGAATCAACACTCATCATGGGGAACACACATATCAAGTATGAGCTTCTCCACCAGTGGTTCGAGTTATTCGGTGTTTACCAGCCAAAATTGGCCAAATTATCACTTTTACCTTTCCCCATTGTCGATTAAAATTCACCCCGCGACCAGAACAAACAATTAGTGTTCCTGTACTCCCCATAAGGGAGCTATACCCCAAATTTCAGCTTCGACGGACCCAACTGTTTTGGACTTACAATGTTTTAAAGGTTTTCTGACTATTGACCTCTGTTGCCCTCACTGACCTCTGATCTGAACCCCAAATACAATAGGTTTAATGTACCCATCATGGAGAACACCAAACCAGTATGAGCTTCATGCAACCAGGTGGGGCGAGTTTATCGTGTTTACCAGCCCAGCGTTCACATACACACCAACATACAACATACATACACACATCCATCACACACCACTTCATACTACATAATTCCGCTGACTTCGTCAGAATCAAAAAGGTCCGACTGCTGGAATTCGAACCGTGATCCAGGTAATGCTTCGTTGGCCATGCGTCACTGATCCCATACGTCCATTGTTCACCCCTAAAATGTGAGGGACTTAAAACTGATTTGAAACCTAAAATATCCCACCTTTCACAAGCATTTAGCCAGATCACACATCATACGACATCGGTAGCTACTCCTGGGGATTTAACGACAATCGTTCGTTGGCATTGGTTATAGTGGGAAGATATAACTTTTTTGTTTCCTCTTTTGGCAATATTTCAAGCCTATTGGCATATAACGATGCCCTCTTCTCACCTGGCGCAGGTGAGAAAGGGGAGATGAAAACCCAATCCTAAACTTGGAGGCTACGAGGAAACCGATACATTTTTATAACATAATTTTTTATAACATATGCGACGGAAGAGGCATTGGATAGAAATGAAATAAATTATTCCCGCATCTCTCGTGAACAATTCTGCCGGCGAGTTTCCCCTCAGGCCCATCTTCATTTCGATTGTTACATATTTTACTCGACCTCGTATTTACCGTATACCCCCTTGGCGCCCCGTTGACGTCGTAAGGAATTCCGAACTAGCCAACGTGCCTTGTTGTCCCCTCGGGTTGGCTGAAATTTGATTTAGGGGTGTCCCGCTTCCAAATATAATACATGGCGTTTCATATTTTACATGACCATTCTTCTTTTACTTGGTTTTTAATACCCAGGTTATCGTACACGTGGTGCTCATGAAAGTTGACGCCTCAAAATCTGTCGCATTTTTTTTCATTGCATGTTAATTTCGTACCGTTCCGAATTCTGATCATTCTCGTGACCGTTATCCTGGGGACTATTTCACTACGATGATATCTCCCCTGAATTCATCATTACTCATTATTCCACTCGTCATTCGCAGCCCAATAGTTTTTCATTGCCTGCGCTTGTACCTGATCATATATCTATATCGGGTGTAGTCCAATTGATGTCCACTGTAAAGTAAAACTCCTTACCAGGCCGTCCCAGATACAACATCACACCATTGTCTGGAGATAGCTGTCGGCGAACAACACAAAGACGGTAGAAATCACAGTTACGCAATTGTTCTTACGGACAACTCCAAAGGGACCGTTTAACGAACCGTCATTCGAACTAATCACGCCCAACTGCATATTCAACTATTGTCAAAGGGTTAGCGGGCGCAACCACACTTTTTAGGAAGTGGTGATGTGAATCTGGCAGGACATGAGCCCATATTCCGCATGGCAAATAGTATGAAGGAAGTGACTGTCAAAACCTGCAAAATGACCCTCCCAGGTTAGATCGCTTCTCGTTTCTTCAGTAGTCCGCTAGACTTGATGAGGCAAACACCCCTTGCAACAGGCACGATTAAAGACAACAGCTGACGGGCGGTAGTTATGTGAAGTGTCCTTGTGCAAATTTCGTTTTTTCATCAAGCTGGTAACGCCATGAGTCGTTTTAAGACTCTCTGGAACTGTGCCCGAAGTCAAGGACATGTTCACCAAGTCAGCGAAAGAAGGTAGCATCACATCGAGGCACGATTTGAAGTGGGGATTGGATCTAAGGAGCAGGTCTTAGAGGGAGCCATATTTATGACCCGACGGATCTCATCGTGTGAGAGTTCTCTGAACTCGCGCAGTGAAGCCGAGTGACAGGATATGACAGCAGGTGTTAATTGAGCTGGAGAGATATTATATCTCATCGGTCCCGTGCGTCACAAAACGCATCTTTGTTCTCAGAATAAGGTGGAAACTACCAAAACTGTGGAATTTAGAGCGCAAAAAACGAATTTGGGGCAATTTCTAATTTTACGAATTTTTCACTATTTTTCAAGATATTCGCTGATTTCGAGGGCCGAATGATTTCAAACTTTTGTAGCAATGTGAAAGGCACAAATTACAACTTTTCTCATGCAATCAGCCGAAAATTACCCAAAATGTGGATTTTAGGGGGGAAGGGGAAAAATGTTTTTTGGCCAAATTGGGAATTTTCGAAAATCTGTTCTGTTTTCAGTATATTCAGAAATTGGGAGGACTGAGTGATTCCAAATTTCAGAACAAGGTACAGGGTATCAAAACATAGGTTTTCCAGCATTTATGCTTAAATATTAATGAAATTTCGATGAATATGAATATTTTTTTTGGGGGGGGGGGGGAAACAGCGGTTTCCAGACTTATTTTGATAATTTTGTCTATTTGTAACTCGCGAAAAAGGCAGCAGATCGAATAACTGATTAGTTCCACATTTGCCGATGAGACCCTGCAACTCTGGGGATTGCCCTCTTGTTTAATTTGTGCCGAATTAGATTAATCTTCTCACTGGAGAAATGCCAAACGGATTGGCGAGCACCTCAGAGGACGTGTTGGTAGGCAAACTCTTCTCCGCTTTGGAATTGAACAAAAATGAAATGATGGTGCTGGAAGTTTGGAATCGTCGCAATCGATCAATTGAGCTGAATAGAAATCGCTCTTCGCAGAGTCAAGCTCATTGTTGTAGGATTTAAAATGGTTGGTATATATTTCCTTGTCTACAACCAATTTGGACTTCGCCCGACGACGCTCAAGCTGGCGTTTCTTGCGTTTCATGGTAAGTAAGCTGTCAGCTGGTCAGTATACCAGGGAGCATTGTGAATCTTTGTTCCAACCAAAGGCGCCTGTGCATCCAGGAGATCGTGGAAGAACCTGTTGTACTGATCAACAGCAGGGTAAACTAGTAGCTCCACCGGTGTAGAGGCTAGACAAACTGGATATATATATATATATACTATATATATATATATATATATATATTATATATATATATATATATATAATATAATATATATATATATATATATATATATATCTATATATATATATATAGTGGTTTGTGAATGCCAGACAGAGCAGTGGGAATAAACCTGACGAAGACATGTCAGCTTCTCGGGTTGGGAATGACTGCCGAAGACGGAGAGATAGGGTGAACATATTTTGACATTGGAAGGAACCCATTCAATTGGCATTATCCCATTGGGACCGTAGTTGTGTGGCGTCAGGCATGTGCAGTTTTGTTCCAATATGCAGTACTGATCTATAAAATGGGATATGAACATATGATACGTGTGGAAATGTTCGCAACTCTTTCGGGCAATCGGTGAAAAAAAATTCGGGCAATTTTTTTGCTTTCAGTTTCCCTCCATTTCACCCCGGATTCCACAAATTATTGTTCGAATTTTTCATCCGGATTTCAAACTTCATGGACATGCAAGGTAATCCTTCCCCCTTCTTGCCACCCTTGCCTCGTGTGCCTACCACGTTATCGTGTCATGCTACGATCCAATGAATGTATGCTGAACAAGACAGCAAGGGTCCTTCAACATGATGGCTTAACTACCCTCCCCAGTAAAGAAATCGATTGGCTATTCGCCGAACTGTCCTGATGTCGAATAGCCCTTTCTTGCGCATCGATAATCCAAAATTTCCTTCTTTTTATCGTTGTGCTAGACATTTATCATACGATCTTTTACTTCGTTTTTCGATTTGAAGGCATTTAGGAAAGGAGTTCATTTCAACCATATTCGATTTAGGATTTCCATTACCACTTGCTCCGTACTTGTTCAGCCTATAAAATTAAAAATGGATGCTGCAGCAGGGAAAAACGTTATACAGAGACAGGCCCTTCACTGAAAACAAAAACTAGTCAGTAACGTCACCGACTAGCTTAAAACTAGTCCGTAAACTAGTCGGTTGCTGCTACCCGACTCAGCAAAATCGTATGGTTGCTGTCCTTGAAACTATTCGGTTACGACTGACCAAGGAACAAATGCAACTGACTAATATACGGCAACCGACTAGCACCGAATACACTGACTGACTAGCAAATTTCGACCGACTAGCAAAGCCAGCTGTAACTTTTGACGGACTAGTCTAACCGACTAGTTCAACTGACTAGCGCCATTGACGAGAAAGCCTAGTTCAGATATGTGCATGTGGGTATATATTCACGCCTGCGTCTGTTATCATGCAGAACGGCGGAGAAAGGGCGGGGCAAGAGTATAGGCCAACGCCATTCGGGTCAGATGGACAGACGGGCGCCAACACCGCCCTCGATCTACTTTGTGGTGGGATGCCACCAATGCCGAGTTTTGTTACGCAACGGGAGGGGAGGGGGGACTTCCCCGGGCCTAGTTGGGATTCTCAATTTCCCTTGATAATCCGCCCTGTAAAGAATTCTCTTCTTCTTCGTTAATACTGCCCAACATCCCGCGAGGGGCAAAACGAACAGAGCAAATTAGAGGCAATTTAATTGAGAATTACCGTTTGTCTTGAATTCCGTTATAGTCATGAAATCACGGCAATACAGCGCTACCGCTGGACTTTTCTGCAAGATTCCATAACTTTTCAATAGGGGAACAATTGAACGTCCTCCGTTTGCCAGAATAATATTAATTGTACTTACGCTGATTGATTCTGAACCTTGATTATAAAATCGGAAATTCTGAGGAGCACCTATGACGGTGTCTCCCAGTCCTGTGATGCATGATGGTTCCGTGATCTCGTATAGGACGGTGGCTGTGTGAGAAGAAGAAGGCGGAATGAACGAAAACTGGGAATAGTAATTTTTTCTTCTCCTTCTTTTGTTCACAAGCAAGAGCTATATACGGTACTTCAATGCACTCGAGAACGCAAACTGTAATGTTTGGACTGAGATGTCCCCTGATTATTCTTGTTAATATTGTTTTATGATATACTTGCCGAGCAGAGGATCGATCCTATTCAAGGCCCAGCAAGGTGCAGACCTGGATACTGCACCAAATCGTCAATGCGCATCCTCAACAAGGTAACACGGAATAAGGCATGTCTTTTGGCGTTGGGATTACATTAACATGTGGGCGTGGGGGCGTGGGGGTAATCACACGCAGACGGCAACTCGCAAATTGCCTACCCCTATTTGTCCCTGCCTCAATCCCTTGTTCTGAGCGCCCAGCGAGAGGCAACAGGTTCCATTTTCAAAGTCTTTGGTATGACCGACCGGGAATCGAACCCCGGTCTACCCGACGCTCTGACAATTTTGAAACCACTCGGTATACCCCATAGCATGCTGTGGTCGTTGATATTGAGGTTTCTTCCCATAGCTACCACCGTTTTTTACTGGCGGATGTTACCCAGCGATAACTTGTGAAATTCTGTAATTTCGTATATCTCAACCTCAAATTTTCGGCTGATTCTACAATTCATCCAAATCCTAAGAAGAAAAAAAATGCTTGGCTTTCTTGAACCATGTTTCCTCGTTTCTGGATCATTCCAATATTGAGCTAACATTGGCTTGGTTCCATAAAGATGCTATTGATTCTATATCATTAACGATATTGTTAGCCCATTCTTATATATAAACCCAATTGAAACAATATACAATGTGTATCAGACGAACATCTGAAAAAAATGACTATTGAGGAGGCGGATTACCGGTTTCGACTCGTCGGTAGAGCTCCGTACTTAAGATCAATAGATTGCGAGTGTCCGAATCCCATTGGAAGCCCGAGGGCTTTTCCGCAGTGCGTTAGACAAGGCATGTCTCCCCGAATGTCTCCCGCTAACCCACGGGTAAAAATTAGTACGCGAAATGGTGATACGGACAGTAGGCGCCGCTTGCGTTGGCTGCCAGGGGTGTAGTAGGTCGTGAACGAACGTGCATCCTGGGTGATGCAGGCAAGGTCTTCAGCAGGTTACCAATGACCAGGGGATTAGGTCGCTTGTGCCTTGATACAAGACTATAACACCGAATTTCAATCTAATTACTGTATCAAACATGTCATACTAAGCATTTTCCTAATTCAACTTGTTATATATATCCAATGATAGAAGCATGCAACCCCACCCCCCCCCCCCAATTTACAGGGTCTCCCTCGAACTCCGGGAAGAAGAACTCTGAGATGTATGAAGGGATGCATATGTCTTTGAATCTTCCGCATGTGGTCAAGATTTAAATTGTCTATGATAGAAATACTATATATTTTTATGTAATATACGCTGAGAAATATTTGAGTCCCCGTCTGTACCATGACGAACGATGTCACGAGGGGGGAGGGGGCGGATGCTGTCCATCTGACTTCGCAAAGTGACTTCTGGCCTTTTGTACATGATAACAGGAAGATGATGACCAATAGCTATAAATAAATAAATAACTAAATAAATAAAATAAATTAAAAAATAAATAAATAAATAAATAAATAAATAAATAAATAAATAAATAAATAAATAAATAAATAAATAAAGAAATAAATAAATAATAAATAAATAATAAATAAATAAATAAATAAATAAAATAAATTAAAAAATAAATAAATAAATAATACTGTGAGCGATTCCGTGTTCAGATTCCAACCGTGGTTCCCTGTGACGTCACAACTTTGTATTCGGCAATAACAAATGCAAGTATTTTATCAGTACACTAGACTTACAAAAAATTCCCTCAATGTACAAAATAGAGGGCATTTAGGATACTAAAATACTTCGCCGTTCACCACACTCCACAGCAGGGGTAGAGTGGGTAGATGCCGGGAGTGTCGCATTGTTCCAGGGGACATCGGCCCTCTGAACTTACCCTTCGTATAGGGTCGCCTTCACCTATAACAACATATTGGAACTTGTGTAAAGCTTTACTATACTTGCGAATGGCTATCGTCGGGTTCCATATCATCTGAGAACAAGTCACGGTGGCGGGTGTAATTCGATACCTATGACCTTGACGGAGGTGACAATTTGGCTTAGCCAATTTAGACCGCATAATTTTCTGGATAGCTTTTGTTGCAGCTACTGATAAGCTAAATCCATATTATTTGAAAGCCCAAGCAGCACAATTGATATGATATGCGCCAGTTACTTTTTTATATATATTTTTTTCTCTGGTAAAGAACGTTTTCGTCCCTAATTCGGAGTAACAACGCGGAGTAGGTCGAGACAGTTCGTTAAACGATAAAATAGCCAAACCCAGCCAGATATACACGATTTCATCGTATTGTCCCCCAGGGTGAAATTTATCCAGGGCGCAGTTGAATAACCTCAGTCCAGTCATGCGAACAATTTTTAGACAGACTTTGTCAATACAGCTACAGAAGTCAAATGGGACCTTTACCTGTTTCAGATATTTTGTCATCTTTTATTGTCCATAATAGTAAAATGAGCAGGTATTTAGCCAAATACTCTCTAACATGCGATAGGCTCTCACTGGAATCCGCAGATATTTATGATTTGCGTAAAAACAAGCATTCGAATTACTCACAAACGACCTCAATTCTTGTGGAAATTATATGTGGCTACCATAATGACCAAGCTTCACCAGTTCACTAATTTTACCTCTGGTAACCTAAAAACGGTGTAATAAGCGTCTGTGCTGGGACAAAATGTAGTTCACTTACACTAATGTTCGCGTACAATATGCAAATAGCGTACATGATCAAGTTCCGGAAAATGCGATATAGAATGTTTCAGACCCTTCTACTTTATTCTAGGTATCCAAGTAGTGCACTGGTATTTATTTCATTGAGGACATCGTTCAATAGTACATGATGGTATATCAAACTCAGTTCGGCCAAAAAGTGGATATAGGCCATTTTGCATAGTAAGCTGCTCTTATAGTGTTCCATTCTTAATTGTGAGTAGGTGAGTAGAAATGCCAGTTTTTTCTGATAGAGAAGAAAATTATCACCGGCCTAAGGATATCTTGTGCAATGCTATTGCCGGGGAGAATCGATTGTTTACCCGGCGTGTTAGTCGATATTCATTCGAATGTGCATGATTTTTATAGCCGTATAGAAATTCAGGGCTTTAGAGAAGAGTCCCCCGCCCCCTACAACGTCATCGTGTGCAAATGATTCTCCAACCGGTGAATTAAAAAATAGGAGAGGCTAAAAAAGAGGAGGAAAAGTTTTGACATTCAAACCCCACAAATTCCGAATATTCCTCGCTCAAAATGACATGAGCGGCCATCCTGTAGTGGTTAGGACACAAGCAACACGTGCCAGGAACTTGTTGTATGAGTGATAAATGTGAACTATCACTGGTGAACGAAACAACATCGCTAACTGTAATACCGTACTGTAAATGTAATAACATTTAAGGCTAACAGTAATATCACCCGCAAATGTAACAACAATTAACGCTAAAGCCGCGTTTCCATGCACGCGGGCGGGCGGGCGGGCGGGCGGGCGTTAAAAATCGCTCATCGTTATTTTCAATGTAGCCGTTTCCATGCACGCGGGCGGGCGGGCGGTCGGGCGGGCGGTCGGGCGGGCGGTCGGCGTTTTCTCGAATCGGTCATGTAGCGATTTTTTTCCGCCCGCCCGCGTGTCCGCGTGGTATTTCGCGATCATTCCCGAGGATTCCCCTGCAATCTTACCGGGGGGGGGGGGGGCTTGAATCCGATAATGGAGAGTAGAGGACAATTTTAGGTTCAAATAATGTTTCAAACAACATTCATAACTGTTTCAACACAAGGGATGAGATTTATACAGATTGTGTTATATTCAACTGCTATCACCTTTTTGACCATATTTACATGTTTAAATCCATGATATGTCAAGTATTTGCTAATTAAATCTCCAAAACCTGTCAATTGTGAAGTTTTAATGGTGGGCCGTAATCATTGACATTCAGAACATGGTTTGCCAGATAACACCGGTGTTAGGTTTAAACACTAGTATGTCCGGTGTGTGTTGTACAACAACGTCAACGACAACAACGACAATGACAACAACGACAACAACAACAACAACAACAACAACAACAACAACAACAACAACAACAACAACAACAACAACAACAACAACAACAACAACAACAACAACAACAACAACAACAACAACAATAATAACAAGTAACTACAATAATAAACAACATACCAATACTAATAACAATATTAATAATAGTAGGCTACATCGGTTCTTATATAGCGCATATACCCACTAAAAGTGAGAAGAGGTGCGATGACTCGAGAAAACGCCCGCCCGCCCGCCCGCGTGCATGGAAACGAGTCTTCCAAAACGCCCGCCTGCCCGTCCGCCCGCCCGCCCGCCCGCCCGCCCGCGTGCATGGAAACGCAGCTTAACTGTGATTACAACCGCGTAAATGAAATGAAAATTAACACTAACTGTAATGTCATTCGTAAATGTGAATACATACACACACGCGCGCGCGCGCATACACACAACAAAGAAAACAATTAGGGTTCCTGCACTTCCAATAGGGGAATTGGCACAACATTTTATCTTGATTGGACATACCATTCTAGGAAAAAAAAAAAAAGGCCCTTTAAAAAAAAATAGGGTCCATATACTTAACCCGGGGAAAGAATTGGCACAGTAGTATCAGTGACTTTCTGCAAAAAAAAACGTTCCGGGTTCAAATACCATTTCTGGGGTTATTGGGGTTTGTTACGGGATATTTGCGATGATAAGTCTCGTCGGTCGGCTTTGAGCAGTGACGTTCAACCCGTGAACTCCCCACTCCTCCGGGTTCTGAGGGAGTGGTCGGGTCCAGGAATCCACTGATCGTCCTTCAGGGGAGGGGAAAGTAAAATGACGGTCCCGGGAGCAGGCTGGAATTGGAAACACCCTGCCTCGATATTACCTGAACACTAGCCGGAGCTCATCCAACATCAATCCAGCGAGGGTTCCTCGATGAGCCTTACTTGGCTTCCTGAACCCGTAAAATTTAAATCAGGTCAAATCAGGCCAGGCATAATTGAATTATCGATGTTTACGAGCTAACTTCCCCTAAATTCCTTCTTCCTTAACCTTTCCCCATATTAGGGTTCCTGTACTTCATGTAAGCAGGCTACAATTCCATCTCGATTGGATCAACCATTTTATAGACTCGACGTGTGTACAAGGATTTTGGATCTCTGCTGACCTCAGAAGTACCTGGCCCCAAAGAGTAGAGATCATGTACGCATTGCATAACGAGTGAGCTTCATTCATCCAGGCCTCGATCAGGTTGTCTCGTTACAAGCGGGTGTCACAAACACACATACGCACACACACACGCGAGCACTCGCACACACATTGACATGCATCACTGGAATAGAAATATATAAGATCGGGGTCCGCTGAGAGGCGTATTTTAGATGCCTGCAACATGAAGCCGTCGGAGGCGTAGATTCTGAGGGTACCCTCGATAGGAAAAACTAAGCTTTGCCTCACCCGATTGTGGCTCGTAGGGTCCCCCTCATTAATTCACCTCTGAGCATGGAGGTAAATTGGTTTGCCTATCATGCTCTGATGCAGTAGTGGCATTGCGGCAAACACAGGGTTTGGTGAGAAGACTAGCTGACTGCAGCTTCCCAGTGGCAAACTAATAGTCGGCAAAATGGCGACGCCCTGACTCAGGCTGGCTGAAATATAATTATGGTAGCCAGAGAATGACTAGGCCTTTAGTTACTTCGTTGCCAACCTGCTGTTTGCTCATGCACAATTGAATTGCTAACACAATCGTGTCACTCCGCACGTAATACCTGCAGTCAACACTCATTTCCAATCATTTTCTCACACTACTGTGGACAAATTAGAAGTTTTATGCCTGCCATGCCTAGGTCCAGAACAATTAAAAAAAAACAGCTATCATCGAAGTCAGTCATGCGTATGAAGAGCAACGGTGCAGAAATCTATTCGGCAAGGGTCTTTGTTGTTAAAAAGAATTATTGAAAGAATATTGCATAGCATAGGCTACAACTCAAGTTAGATTTGAGTCAATATCGAGCACGTAGCCCCATATTTCGCTTGAGATTCAGAAATGCCGCCCTTCTTGTTTAGTGTTCAACCATGTAATATACCAGATTGTGCAATCAAGCAAATAGGGCAAGGTTTCCAGAAGTGGCTTTTTTTCAGAGTGGACTATTACAATGTGGAACACAACTTCGGCATATAGGTTTGTTTGCATTGTGTGAATTTAACTGTACTCGTTACCAGGGATTGGAATAGGCATTGGACTCACGATCACAAATACATCAAACTTTGTAAAAATCCGCCAATTGACCTAGTAAATCATGAAAAAATCAGGGTGAGTAATATTCGAATTATGGGCAATGATATGATATATAGGTGGGAACACTTTTCGATCGAATGACCCAGAATTTTCAATATGTTTTCTACAAGAACTGCGCTGAAATTCGGGCAAAACCATTTTGCCTCAGTATTGGAACAAGCTGCCTCATCACATTACTGCTATTACCAATCCTTGCAAACCTCGAAAACTCAGGCCACGAATCGGAGGAATTGCGACTGAAGACCTTCTGTACAGTCTTTCCTGCCCGTTTTGCTCCACATGGAGTGTTTCGCAGTATTTCAACAAAAATCAGTACAGAATCAATAGTAAACGCATACGCATGCGCGTTCGCGATATTTTCACTCCTGACCAAACGTTCTATGGGGTTTACTTTCTTCCAAGTGAGATAATCCTATTGTGGACTATAAATGTTTCATGTAGGCAAACTTGCAGCTATTTGGTAATGTGGATTATATCCTCAGCGATTAGGGAAGTGACTGGCTCGTACTGGTAGTATAATACGATTGCTACTGCTGGGGTGGCTGCATAAAGCATACATTCCCTAATTGACCCCATATGTTCCAATATAGATAGATCTACGCCGCTTAACATGAAGCAAAGCGCAATCGTAAACAGAACTGCCGGGGGGCGTTCTCTCACCTGACTGTATTTACAGGGGCGATGGGCGAGGTCTCACTCTTCAGTCACCTTTGCTGTATTGCGGGTTTCTGAGATTAGTATCGGGGTTTTGCAATAAGTATTGTCGATCGGCTGTGAGTATGCAGCCATGTTGGAATGAATCCCCGAGCTCCCGAGATAGTGTATTACCGGATGGGCCCATCATTCTGTGACTTCCAGTGAGTCAGTCAACATCTAGTGGGTACCTGTCAACTGTTTTACTATATATCCGCTGTTGTTTGGAACAGAACGTATCCGTTAGGATTTAAGTATCGTTCCTAATTCAAACAACTCAAAAAACATTACTATTTATATATACCAGGTATGGGATTGGGGGAGTTTGAGCGAGTAACTATACCGGTATAGTCTCAGCCATTCGTTGAAGTTTGTGTAAAGTCATCTTATGTTGTTATTCTGTCTAAACAATTTTAGGAGACGGTATGCCTTCCCGGTACCACGAATCCTCGCCCCCAGGAGATCGCTACAGTCTCCTACTTTCACACATTCCGTTTATCTGCACGTATCTCCGATTTTAAGATGATAATATTATAATACTTTTGAATACGGAAATGAGGGAATGTGTACTCACGGCCTTGACAACGCACGCCCATGGAGAGGCCCAGGAGCACGCATAACGACAATACTCTCTCTCCAACTTCCATGGTGTTGTTGTGTGCTAGCGTGTGGCAAGGCCACAATTTTCACGACTTATTCAGTGGCCGTTCATTGTATCTATAGTTAGCACAAATTCCTGTTTTGCAGTATGGTGTATTCGGATAGCGTTGGTAACGATGAGTGTTACATTGTCGTCATGTGGTATAAAAGTGAATGAATTCCTTTTCCATTTAGCAGTCCGTGACGCTAATGCCGATTGGACTCGGCCTTGTGTGGTGTGATAATAAAAATTCATGGGGCATGACAAGAGGTCAAATCCCAATTTTGCCTGCAGTTCAGGGCTCGAAAAAAATTGTTCTGAAGTTGTTGATGACATCGTGTTGGAAAATAGACAAAATGTCGGTGGGTCAAGCTATACAGAGATGATTATGGGGTAATATTTTATACGTCTTATATGTCACCATAGCAGAACCGAAATACATGGCATTTGCAGTCGATATGCAAATATATCGTACTATATTGCAATGTAAAACTCCACAGAACCCAAGCCATCATAAAAAAAAGTGAAAAGGAATGATGATAATTGAATAAAATAATAATAATAATAATAAATAATAATAATAATAATAATAATAATAATAATAATAATGATAATAATAATAATAATAATAATAATAATAATAATAATGATGATGATGATGATGATGATGATGATGATGATGATGATGATGATGATGATGATGATGATGATGATGATGATGATGATGATAATATAATAATAATAATAATAATAATAATAATAATAATCATAATAATAATATAATAATAATAATAATAATAATAATAATATTAAGGCCCTAATCTCACAGCAGCCGCAAGATCAACCCTCAACACAAGTGCCACCAAAGCAAGTACTGCGCTCATCCGCGGACCCGAAGTGCCGACTGTGCGGTGAGAAAGATGAGCCTGCGACCCACATAGTGAGTGCATGCTCGAAAATAGCTGGGAGCCTCTATAGTCAACAACAACGTCGCAGCTGCCCTACACCACAGAGTTGTGAGTGTCTAACAATGATCCAACGGAGACCCAGTGACATGCTTTTTTTCCACAAACCCACCCAATGTAAGAGAATGACAGAGCCAAGATCCTCTGGGACTTCGAAATAAGAACCGATCGAGACATACACGAAAGAAGACCAGACCTGGTGATAGTGACAAGGCCGTCAAGAGAGGCAACGATCGTCGACGTGGCCTTCCCCGAGCAACCAACATCGTCCTGAAGAAAGAAGAGAAAAGATAGAGAAACACCAGGATCTGCGACTCGAGGTACAGAGGCTGTGGATGTCAAAGCCCAAGGTTGTGCCCGTCGTGATAGGGGCATTCGGGGTGCGCAGTCACCACCACATAGACTCACCTCGGGAGATATCCCAGGCACACACCATGCAACAGCCCTAACGAAGATGGCCATACTTGGCACTGCCCACCTACTAAGACGTGGGACTCACCTCACAGATCCCGGGTAGGATTCCGAGGTCAGAGAAACAAGGAGAGGTCACAAGCCAACTGAGAGAGTAAGTTGCTGCCATACAGGCGCCGATCGTACTCCAGATTCCTCGCAGGTCCCCTATTAATTATTCGCCTGTGGTGGGAGCTTTTCTCGTGTGGAGGACCTGCCAGCAACGAGCCATTTTCAACCATTCGCAATCTTAGAAGATTTCCGACCCTACTCTTACAACTGTCATTCGATATGCTCCGTCGTTTTAAAAATCACTTTTCATATAAGCACTTGTAAAGGATCCTTAGATACTCGACTAAATGCCCTGTTCACCACGTTACACATTACACAATTCCAGGGCGCGTATCACAAACACAACTGGATGTCCCGCGATCATATTTACGTTTTTTCATAGAAAGATCTTAGACAATTCAAGCTCAGAACAGTACACGCGTGTTATTTATTCCGTCGATAGTCAGGTCGGATGCCGCTCCTATATGTAAGCCTCCATTGGTTGTCCATGCGTGAACGTGTCACCTTCTGGCATGACTGGCTCTAGAGTATTTATGAGGGGTTTTCAGCCTTTATACCACAAGAAGACATCTCAGATCATCCAGCGATACCACTCGTCTATCATCTTTATTCCAGTATCAAACTGCCTGCGAGAAAATTTCCAAATTGTGAGGGATAAGCGTTGGACCCGTCTGCCGATAACCTTCAGAACCAGGGGCATTATGCAGGATTTTCCAAACCCGGGGGTGCATTCACTAAGCGGAAGGCGTCAACATCGGTTGGCGGGAGCATTCGAGGAAATTGGGGGGTTAAACACGTCCCCAGATCGCCGGAAATTGCCCCTCGTGGGCCTGAGAAGGACCGTTAATACTCACACTATTCCGTTGAAAACAAAGTGCTGCTCGTGTGAATACAATGAAAAACAAGAGATCTTTGCACTCTCTACGTGGAATATGTTGAATTTAAATGTGAGGGGTGGGCTTTCCTTCTCCACTACATATTCAACACATTGTATAAACAAAAGCTTACGAGTGGACCAGCATTGATTTCCTCTGCCCGTCAGGCCCATACAAGTACCTGGACATGCCCGACACTGAAGGAACTATCATTATGGTATCCGATATGATTACGTGCCGTATAGGGATCCTGTTAATTTTAAGAAACAGGAAAAATGAAAGTGAATGTGACAATCGGTTCATGTTGAGTAACTGATGTGTTAGTGTGTTATTGACAGGTGCATTTTTCTCCTTCAAAAACGTACACATTCAACAGTTGAGTTTCAGTGATATGCGCCAATACGGGCATATCTTTCAGGATCTTCCAGTCGGGACGGATGAAGGCAAACTGCATCGGGGTTTTTGGTTGGGGATGCAGCTGAGCTGGGAAAACTGTGCTACCAATGGCATAAAAGAAACACGGAATCATTCACTGAAACATTATACCTGATTCCATCCGGAGCAGTGGCACTTTTCGCAACGACCCCCCCCCCCCCCCAACCTCCTCTCCCTCAAGCAGTGTGAAGAGGGGCATAATGGCAGCTTGCTGTGGCGTCCTTGTGCCAGAAAGTTTGTTTTTTTTTTTAATGACTTGTACCCCTTTCTCTCTGACGTTTTCTTCCTCATAGGTATTTTGATGCACGATCCAAGCCCGCCGATCCGTTCGGGGAAAAGTGGGGGGTGGACTCTGCAATTTAACTATCTGAGCGGAAGCGCCACGATCGGTTGGGGCGGAGTAGCGCACCCTGAAAAATTTGGCTTTTGTAACCTCCAATAGGATCGCAAAGAATGACACTTGCTTAGCCTAATTGCAACATATGGATGGCAATTTTAGTAAGGGAAAAAGAATTGTAGAAGTGTTGTCCCCTGCAGGGTATAGGCAGATAAATATAGAAACACAGCATCTACGGCCTCTTTTTATCGTTCTCTTATGAAAGAAGTATGTCAGCAAGTAATTTCAAACAAAAATATGCAAAAACCTCCTGCAAGTACAATTTACGTATAACAGGTGGAAGCTAGGATTGAATCCAACCCCCTTCATTTTAGCCATAATATCTGATCAACAAAGTGACAAATTATGTGAATGAATGACACATCCGGTCTGAAATGTGGGAGATGACCCTGCGGGTATTTGAACGGAGCCCAATCATTCCTTGGCACGAATCGTTAGAAAGTTTCGAGAGAAATAGGTTATTCAGATTGCAGGAAGGATATAGAATTTTGGTAATCAGTGGCGGAGCTAGGATTTTTTCAGTGGGGGAGGGCGCCGGAGGAGGAGGGGGGGGGGGGGGGTGGGGCTAGAGGATTTCATAGGGTCGTCGATTCACTGAACCAAGCGGAGAGACAGCAGCGGTTGGTGAGAAGCGTACACAGAAATTTCGGTATATAAGGCCTCCTAGTTGTTAAGAAAAGGCACTTCCCAATCGTCCTGATTTCTCACAGCCTGTTGTTGCTAGAATGTGAAGTGGTGTGGATTGAACTTGTCATATTATCCGAATAAAAGTACCCAAATCTCAAATCTCACACCACCTTTTTTCCGATGAGGCTAGGCTTCTGGTCATCAGAGCCCTGGTAATGTCAAGGTTGACTTATGGCTCACCACATGGTCAATTAAGAAATTGGATCCAGCTAAGCTGGTGCTTTGGTCGCTACAATCTGGGAGATGCATGCTTGGTGTCAATTGGAGTCACCATGTTACCACAACGAGTCACTTATGCGAATAATAGACGGAAGATGGCTCTTCAGCATGAAACTATTGTACAGAGTAAAGATGGACGGTTTCAGCCATACTGCCCGTCAACAGGGCCTCTTGTGGGACCTTCTGTCAGGTGCCGTTCCAGGCACAGTGAGAGGACGGGGCCGCCTCGGATGACCTGGTATAATAACATCAGAACTTCAACTGGGCTCCCAGGAGGACGCAAAAGACCATGCCTCTTTCCCGGGAATCGTCGCAGAACGCGCTCACCAACCAGGTCCACCTCGTCGCAGTGGTGGCGCCAGGAGTTTCCGACGGGGGGGGGGACGGTTCCCCGACGGGGGGTCCAGGTTCTCGGATCAGGCTCAAACTACCCCTAGGTAAAAACCTGCATTTTTATGTTTCATTGTTTTTAAACCTTTTTTCAAAGAAAAAAAAAGACGGAAAATTAAAAGTGACACAATGTGGGGGGCAATGTGTACTCTCAGTGACATCCCTATCAGTCGGGCGTTTTCAGTAGATGGGGTCGGGTACCCCGATAACCTGCACATGCGGCACTGGGAGAATTTGCGGCGTGAGAGCAACACACTTAACAACAATGCCACAAACAGGGTACTGATAGACGCAGAACGATCATCCTCCCCAACAAAATTGTAATGTTGCAGGCAATAGCGCAGCCAGCTGCTAAAAGTTGGAAGGGGGGAGTCAAGAACAATTTGGGGGAGGGGGATCCGAAGAAGGATGGAAAACATTTTGGTGGAAAAAATAATATGTATGGAGGCCCTTCCAAAAGTTGTTGCACTGGTTGCAGGGACATTTCAAAGATTCATAGGAATTGTGAGTGTGGTATCCTATCTTATTTGCCACTATTTTAGTCTGTAGGGAGACAGAAGATGAAATGATCATCTTAAACGTGAGCGAGGGAATTGGGAATAAACCGAAAGGTATGCGGCGCGCGAAGCGCACGAAAAATTTTAGGATTAATGAAGGAATTTTCGCTATAAAGAAGGTTGAAAATACTTATACTGTCGGGGAAATAGGCCCTCGTCGGGGGTGTAAATTTTAGCGTACCCACCCGGGCTCCCCGACGAGATGGGAAAAATCACCGACGGGGGGGGGGGGGGGGAGGGCAGGTCCCGACGGAGGGGCAGGCCCCCTACCCGCCCCCGCTGGCGATACCCTTGCCTCATCGGTCATCTCGCATCGCTTTGAGACAGCGTCCTCGGACTCTTCAGAGTCTTTGACGATTCACTACTACTAATCTCAAAAAGTTGCCTAAATTCCATGAAGTTTACAAAGAAACCACCATTTTGTGTGGGCACTCTCTTTTGCTCAACCCTGCTCTTATTTCTCCCATTCTTCACCCGAGTGCGCTACTCGAGTTATTTTGCACTGCATCGGACGCCTGTGACTTTGTTTTGCTCTACCTTGGTTTTCAGTGCCACCTGACTGTACTGTATGGACTATTGGGCGGGGGAGGGGGTGTTTATAACGTGATCATATAAGCGGAGCACTGTGGCGGCTGATGTGGATCGTATTAAGGATTCTATTAGGGCTAGGGGCATATAGTAGAACTGCGCCTGATAAAAGGGTTTTGAGTGGGTTTTAAACGAGTGTAACGTGTTCTATTTAGCTGATTCTGCAGGACGCGGCGGCTCTCATGCGAGCAGATTATGGTCCATCTTTCGACACAGGATGTCAACATTAACTTATATCGAAATTGAATTCAACTCATGCATTTTAGCGGGTGTGTGGCTGATCCACCAGAATCATCATTAAACCAATGACTTTTTCCCCTGATAGCCTGTAGTGGGGGGGGGGGGGAGTTACGGCTTCGATCCAATATTATCATCCGAGATGCCGGGAGCTGATGATGTAACAAAGGATTGGAACAGCGAGAAGGAGGGGCTAGTGCTAAAAATCGTGGGGAATTCTTCGACACGATTTATTTGCGTTATATGATCACAATAGCCCTGTTTTCAGTTTTTCGGTTTCTATTGATCCCACCCCTTCCCCATCTCTCTCACTTCATCTTCCCCTTTTCTTTTTCTTCTCCTTGTCTTGATCTTTTTTCTCTTTCTCCTCTTTTTCCTCTCTCCTCCTCCCCTTTTGTCTTCTTCCCCCCTTTTCCTTTTTAGCTCACCACAGCCATATGGTGTTGTAACACTGATTGCACGGCTATCTATCTATATCTATCTATCTATTCTATCTATCTATCTATCTATCTATCATCTATCTATCTATCTATCTATCTATCTATCTATCATCTATCTATCTATCAAATTGCTAATAATCCTGCCGTGTGTGGTCGATCATGAAATTGACACTGAGTGAAAAAGGGGATCTGGGGTTGTTCAGGAAGTTGAGGGCAAAAGGTCATATAGGGGTCAATTTCGCATTTTGCGAAGAAAATGGCAAAATAGCGTCTACTCCTACAGTTCAATCGGATGTTCATGAAACTTGGTCAGTATTATCAGTAACCAATGGTACATACGGTGTGGGGTGTCCAGGAATTTTGAGGTCAAAGTTCATCGAGGGGTCAATTTTGGCCATTTGCTAAAAACTGAAGAATGCTTCCTCTCCTACAGTTCAAATCGGATGTTCATGAAACTTGGTCAGTATTATCAGTAACCAATGGTACATACGTGTGTTCAGGAATTGGACGTCAAAGGTCATCTAGGGGTCAATTTTGGCCATTTGCTAAAAACTGAAGAATGCTTCCTCTCCTACAGTTCAAATCGGATGTTCATGAAACTTGGTCGGTATTATCAGTGACCAATGGTACTCATGGGATGTTCAGAAATTAGGGGTCAAAGGTCATCTAGGGGTCAATTTTGGCCCATCACTTTGCTAAAAACTGAAGAATGCTTCCTCTCCTACAGTTCAAATCGGATGTTCATGAAACTTGGTCGGTATTATCAGTGACCAATGGTACCTCTGGGGTGTTCAGGAATTTGAGGTAAAATGTCATCTAGGAGTCATTTGGCCAAAGAGGCCTTCTTGCAAAAGGATCTGTCCATTATTCAGCAGGTTTTGCGAGACAATTAGTTCTTCTTACCTAAAATAACAAAGTGTGGAACCAAAGAAACGTCTATTAGAACTTTTTCAAATATTATGATTCAAAGGAGAGTATGAACATGGCATACAAAATCAGTTTTGATGCCAATTGGATGGCCAATCCAAAACCACACATTAACTTGTATCGATACTATCAGTACCGATATATTGAAGGGGAGCTACTGGTTCCATTGCACTCGTTCCCTCCTGCTCTTATACCCCGCTTACAAAGCCCCCCCCCCCCCCTGATACGCGCCTGAGAACGCTTCTCCGTGGCACACATTCAAGAAGGTCCTCACCGGGTTCTGTTTTTAGTTACGTGTATTTGTGATTGCCCGGTATTGTCATATTATCAATAATCTTGACGGAAACGTCGCGTGAAAAAGTCCAGAATGTTTGTTCCGATCAAGCTGAAAAATTGTATGCAGCTCTCTAATGAGGAGTACAATAATGTTGATAGCTGGTTACAAAATTCAATTGAGAAGTCAAGTGGGATGTGACGCCCTTGACAGACTTTCTCGAGGCTGTATGGGCCGATCTTGACTACACAATCTAGGAGCAGGTTTAGCTTGTAATGCTAATTCGGCTTTACGAGGAACCCCTATTAACTAACATACTGAAGTTTTCTATTTCTCTCCGAATATTTGTGTTATGTCTAGAATGAAAATTAATAATATTGACGGATGGGAACGAAACATTCAATTCTGTCGGAGAAACAAGTCTGAAATTCATTATTGCTATTTGAATATCTTATTCGACTAGAATAGGCAACATGAATAGTACGATATAGGAAATAGACCTAGTGAGTTGTGAGAGAGGGCCGAGAATGTGAAGTTTCCAAGCTGTTCAATGCTGGCAGCGAAAGTTCTCAGCCGAGTGGGAACGGTAAGAGAAGTAATTATCGCCGCTAATACTAATGACACGTTTTCGTTGTTGATTCATTTGGGGCACCAAGTAGGCCGGAAAAGATGATAATTTTCGACTAACTTACTGCCCTTTCCTAACGTTAGGCGGATTTGATGCATTAATTGATCCCCGTTCATACGCTAATGCATATGCATTAGGGCACCTTCACTAAAAGTCAACAAGACGTCCGTGGCGAAAACATATCTCGGACCGTACTGTTCAAGGTTGTATACGGGACTAGCTGTATGTGAGAAGGGCAAAATTGAGTCACAGTCACGAGGTCTTGAACAAGACTACTCCTCTCTTCCCTCTGGCTCTCTGAAGACGACATAAATTCAGGTAAAAATGGGGAAATCATAAAACAGAAAAATATTTTTTCAACACATTTCTCAACACATTATTAACGGTTGGCAATTCCTTCATATCTCCCGATTATGTCACGTTTCACCTACCCGACGTCCCCATTATTATGCATATGGTGGTGTATAACGCGAATAGATTTGATTTTGAGTTGATTTGAATTCTACGGGTCTTCTAAGGCTCATTAAGGAACCCTGGCCGTATTGATCGAGGATGAGCACCGGCGATAAATCGCCAGCTCTAGTGCTCAGATGATATCGAGGCAGGGTGAACCAATCCCATCCTGACTCCCGAGAACGCCATTTTACTTACCACCGAAAGGACGATCAGTGAATTCCCGGACCCGACCATGTCCTCGGAATCCGGAGGGCGGAAAGTTTGAGTTCAACGTGCTGCTCACAGCCGACTGACCGAGACCATTTTGCAAATATCAGGCTGTGACTGGACAGAAGGTCCGCTGCAATACAGCGGAACCATGAAGTGAAGACCAAGACCTCGCCCATCGCAACAACAAGTAAAGTCACCTAGGGGAAACGTCCGCTGACTTGCGGGGAATTCGCACCCGAACATTTGCTTGCAAAGCTTTAATGATACCACCGCCATTCTTCCGCCCTTGAATCTGCTACCAATTAGCAATTCCTGATATTGGTTAGATGAAATGATCAGAGACGATCTCAATATTCAACACACTCCCATCCAACTTCGACTAAAAGGAGAAGTGGACTGGTTCCTCCTTTTTTACATTCGGAGAAATTAGGGTTGTTTGAATTAACCAATTCACTCCCATGTTATTTTTGTAATGGCAGAGGGGTCACTATCGATAATGTTGAAACAACCCGGCCTTGTGGGGTAAATCCCATGTTCATCATATCAACAACGTTTATACACACGTCTTTCTCGTCCACACGCCGCTCGTCACTGGCGATTGGGTATCGGGAACAGCGGTACAGTATAACAGTGCCACCTTAATTCCTTTCAGTTCCAGGATGGCAGATGTGTCACTGCATAGCGTGTAAAGCATCTCCCAGCCTCAATGGGTCAAAAGGGACGATTCAAATCACCGTTCTAAAATCATTATTCTTTACTTGGACTAGAGAGCTATTGCGATAACGGCATCCTTGATTATCTTGATATTTGGTTTGTGGCTTCCTCATCGGGATTCAATAACCCTCTTGTTTTGGTTGGAGATCTGATGTCATTTATGTTGGTATAAAAATGGGGAAATCTGCATGTAGGCAAATGTGGGCGGGTCAGTTGATAACAGGGCGGATGAGTATCGTACTCGGTGTGTATATTGGTAGACCATTGATATTGCCCCTGGTCAGGCAAGAGGTTACTGAGGTCAGAAGCCATCGAAAACTGAAACAATGGGAAAAGGTAAGTTCAATATTGATACCTTCGTGACGGCAGTCAGTTTCTGGGAGGAGAGGCGAAATTGTGAAAATTAGGATCTTCCCATCTTCTTGGAAGTATGATATTGTTGTGGGAGGAACTGTGCATCTACAGTCGTGAGAAATTCTGAGTTCGATGAGAGCCTCTCTATGACAGTGCTGTAGCGAGTCCACTCGGGGTGAGTCCGAGTTCCGACGGTCCGAGTCACGAGCAGTGAGGCCGAGTCCAAGTACCAATAATGGTCCCGAGGTCCGAGGCAATGAGTCACTGTGATTTTGAATCATTGCAATGTTATCGGCATGTAATGAAAACTTCAGGAGGAACATTAACTAGTTTAATCCGGTTGTATCGTTACACTGGCACAAACCAACACAAACAACAGTAGCTCTCAACTACCGATCAATCAACAACGACACCGTTATCGGAAAAATAGGAGCCTCAACACGTTACCAGCAAGTCCAACACAACACCAGATAATAAAACAAACATGTATTTTGCATCACTTCTGAAAAACGTTCATACTGCTGAACACAATGCTGAATCGCTAAACCTAATGGGGTTTATAGCAAAAGTGATTGCATAGTAAATGGATGCATATCCATTACATTTAGCAGCTATTCTGCAGTTTCCAAAGTTGGACGATCAATACCACGGCCATAACAGATTACAGGACCATAGGGCTATGCTAACCCCGAGTTACTGCATATTTCTCTGAAACCATGCCACTACCCGAGTCCCAAATCCGAGGAGTCTGACTGATCGCTGCCCGGAAGTGGCTGGGTGGAGGCGGCTAGGTGCCTCAACAGGCATGCTGCTCATACTTGCATGAGTGAGTGTGTAAGGAGTGAGGAGTGAGGATATAGCATGCGGGTCTGCGCCAGCAAAATCGTGTTCACACAATTTGACACACCGGGATCATAAACACTGTGTCTATGGGGACATTACACATGCTGAGAGTTTTGTATTCTCTAACAGTCCATAAATTGCACCCTACAACACGGGCTCAGACCTCTCCGGATATATGATACTAGCTCCCCTCCTTGGTACCTTCCAACCCTGCACTCATTGAATGAGCCCCTGGCTCTTAAATCGAAGTTCCTTGCTTACGCCACTTACCCACCTTATCTTATCACGAAACCCTCACACAAATTTCCATATAACATTGATTTGCACAAATGGTTCCAGTCTTGACTTAGGGTTATGTTAATTGTTAAGACAGTGTGTACCAGTCGTGCGAAATCTTAGCTCAAATTTTAGGTGTAGCATATTCATCCGGCCACACTCGAGTTCTCCAGGGGGGCAACGTAACTCTATACTACGCCTAATCTGGGCAACGAGGAGAACAACGATTGCGAACTTGGAATAGGGTTAGGGTTTAATACTAATTAGACGTACATTATATATCATAACTCAGTTGCTTGTTTAATATCGCGCAAAGAGTACCACAACACTTATCATGTTAGGGACAAGGAGTCTCCGCCAACAGGGAGTTTCACGGCAGAAAAAAGCTTCCTCATCCAAATCGTAAACTGTTCCTGTGAAAATATGCTAGTGCTGGAGGACTGGACAAACCGGTTATGGAAATAGTGCCAGGACTTGATTCAGTGAGTGTGAACATGGTTGGTAGTATGCATCTATATTTGGTACTCCTCGCTGTGAAGCAACAAACTTCAGTCCATTTTATGGTGCGCATCTGTGAACTATGCTGAGAGCCTGTAAAACTCAATGACTGAGTAGGCTGCAATGTACATTTCACAATTCCTACAGTTCTATTTCCTTTGAATTGACAAAAAGGAAGAAAAAATATTGAAGGACTCATCTCTGGACTCATGCTGAAAAAGCCCGAGTCTTGAGTCCGGACAGGTGAGTCCGAGTCCGGAAAGGTGAGTCCGAGTCCATTGAGCTGAGTCACGAGTTCGGAGTCATGAGTCTTTGAGTCCGGACTTGGGTCCGAGTCCGGACTTGAGTACTACAGCACTGTCTATGACACCCCACGTTTCCCCGGTCGTCAAATCCCCGGTCTTGTGTTTGTACCCATCCGTAATATGGAGATATCAACCGATTTTATGTTTTAATAAGGCTTGTAAGACTATCGGACAAAGCTTGTCACATCACGAATTGACTACTGCAACAGCACCGTCTGATCAGAATACTGAAAGAGCAGAACCACGGGTTTCAAGTTTTTTATTCAGAACAGAGCAGCGTATCATGCATCGCTTCTCGAGTATTCAAATCAGGTCACGTCACCGTCGCCCATTCTAGAAGAGTGACACTGATCACCGTAAAAAAGAACTGTCAGTGTTTCAGCTTTCAGTGTTCCAGCTTTCAGTGTTTTTGCTTTCAGTGTTCCAGCTTTCAGTGTTTCAGCTTTCAGTGTTCCAGCTTTCAGTGTTTCAGCTTTCAGTGTTTCAGCTTTCAGTGTTCCAGCTTTCAGTGTTTCAGCTTTCAGTGTTTCAGCTTTCAGGGTCAAGGTTCTGTGTTTTCGGAGGTTCTGTTGTGAGAGTTTTTAGTGTTCTCGTTCTGAAAATTATTTTTATCTGCATTTGTTTTTCCTTAGTTAGTTCGAGGATTCTTTTTAGCGTTTGACGTGTCGTTTTTTACATCGGTTGGACGTATGTGTTTGCGTTTGACCTCATCGGTTTGGCAATTTCTTCGAGAATTTGACATTTTATTTTGCATGAGTTTGACAGTTCTTTCTGACAGCGATAGCCACCAATACCCTGTGAGGTAGATGAGATCTCGCAAATCCGGTAATTGTCCACTTGTTTCATTTAAGCCGCTGTAACAGTGGATATTGTCCGGTTGAAAATTGGCGAGCAATAAAGTATGAGGGAGGCGGAACAAACAAACGACGGAACAACGAGGATCTTTATAACATGTGCGTTCAAAAAATAACCAGTCGGGGCTGTAAAATTTTGAATTTTATTGCCCCTTTTGACCCTTCTCGTTCAACTAGTGACGTCCAATCCGTTTGTATGTATGTATGTATGTATGTATGTATGTATGTATGTATGTAGGTATGTATGTATGTATGTATGTATGTATGTATGTATGTATGCGACGCCTGAATTGTGAACACAGTAATCGACCCCACCTTGGTGGATGAAACTCACACTCGGTATGTGGGTTTCCAATAATGAGTACACGATTCATGTTGGTTTGGATCAGGTCAAAGGTCCTCTGAGGTCAACTGAGGATGAAACTATGAATACCTTGTGAACACAATCCAGGGTGCTCAGTTCGATCAAGCCGAAATTTGGTATGCAGTTTCAATTGAGAGTATTGAGTAAAATGAATTTGGTTAATTTTGGCTTGTGAACACGACACCTTCAACCCACCTGGATGGATCAAGCTTCATACTTTTTATGTGGGTCCCCATGAGATCATAAACCCCGATCGTTCGGGGTCAGGGCAAAGTTCATTAGGTCACATAGGTCAAACGTCTGGGGAACCTGTGAACAGATAAAGTACGGCCAATTTCAGCTTGGTGAACACGATAACTCGACCCCACATGTGATGGATCAAGCTCATACTTGAAATGTGGGTTTCCCTTATGAAGAGTGCAAGAGCCCAAATGTTCGGGGTCCAATCAAAGGTCATCTAGGGTCAACATTAACGTCTGATGTCTGAAAATATTATGAGCACGATAAGTTTGAAACGCTCGTCGCGGTCACGCGGAAATTGGATATACAATTTTCTCACAGGGAGTTCAAAATCCCAATTTTATTTGGGTAAATTGAAACATGGGAAAAGTGGGGGAAAAGTTGATACCTTAAAACTTTAGCTTCTAATACACGATAAACTGACCCACCCTGGTGGATCTAGCCCATACGTTACATTAACCCTACTTGTATGGGGATAACGTTAAAGTGTGTACTGGGGTAATCAGTCTGAAAAACATTGTGAACACAATAAATACGGAATGTTTGGTCCGATCAAGCTGAAATTTCGTATGCAGCTTGCTTGTGATGAGTACAAGCACCCTATATATTTGGGGTCAGTTCGAGTAAAAATACGGAAACTGCAAAATGTGGATATTATGCCTCAATTTTTGCTTGTGAACACGACACCTTCAACCCACCTGGATGGATCAAGCTCATACTGGTATGTGGGTTACCCAAGATGAGTACACGTTCCCACCCCTATTTGTCTTGCGATCAAGGCAAAGGTCAACTGAGGTCATAAAGATTCAAGGCAGTCGAAGAATCACTAAGGCCTGTTGGTTTTCTCGTTTTGCTAGACCAAACCCAGTTGAAGTTCAACCGGTGACCATTCCATATCTATATAGTGTTAACAAGCTTTTGACCTCTCCCGACACCCCCTCAGCGGACCCAAGGTAAAGTGTCGTTGCCGTTCCCAAAATGTCCCCAGAAGTCCGGACGGCACCTATTCGGAATTAGATAGCAACATTTGGCAATTGAGCATTTGTAACCGTATTATATGATAACTGCGTGATGTAGCTGAGGCCAGTGTCTATCACCAGGTACTTGGGGGAATCATGTCTTGGTGCCTTTAGGGCGTGACAGAATTTTACTGGTCAATTCCCCGGCAATCCCCCTACAAGCCCCTAGGGATATCTCCCACCCGCACATCCGCCCTAGGCATGGGCGTCAATTCAGGTGGGGATCGGGGGGGGACATGTCCCCCCCCCCACGTTTGTAAAGTGGAGGGGATATTTCATATCGGTGTCCCCCCCCCCACTTTTCCGGCCGGTAATAAAAATTAATAGGCACATGACCGATTTTGGATCACTCAAACTGATCCATTTTTGTCTAACCAAACGATAATCGCGTTGGAAATTGTCTTCTTAAGTTCCACTATTCAAGTGCGAAACCCCAGGTGAAGATTCTGACCCGACTAGGGCCGAAGTGGGGATACCCCATGTTTCATACCAAGTTCTCGAATTTAAATCGAATAGCCACACGTGCATAATTTACCAAGCGTTTGAGCGCGATGGCGTTTCCTCAGGCGTTAAGGTTGTGGAGTAAATAGAGATTTATGCTTGCTTCGAAATCATGTCGTTCACTCGATTAAGGTCAGAAGCCTTGGGGGCAGACTGGTCCCCCTCCCAATTTTCTGAGATGAAAAAATTCGTGGAAAATGGGACGGAAAAAGCCAAGTCGAGTGGGATTTGTTTGGGCAGGACTTTTTGATAAAAATGCCCGGAAAAAATGCATATAAAATTTTCGCGCGCTTCGCGCGCTCTGGTCATTCCAATGGCGATTTGTTAAAATTCGGGTACAAATTTTGGCTGCCAAAATTGGAGTTGTCCCGGACGCCTATGGCTTTTCCCGCGATCCACCAGAGACCGTTGTTAGACCTGGAATCCACGCGAACAAGCCAGAGTAGAAAAGGTAATAAAAAAATACCATGTGTGACTCGGTTAAATCATCTTAGTATTGGTGTTTGCACAATGACAACTTTTGTCTGTCAGTACTCGAATCACATATGGTAGATGGGTGCTATTGAGCCTGGCAAGTGCCGTTTCCGTCGATCTGGGGGTTATGAAAATCTGAAATTTTCTTGTACGCTCCGCGCCCACCGTTGGTGGCGCTCCGCTTAGATGGTCATTTGCGTTCGATATGTCCCCCCCCCACTTTCGGGGAACGCTCCGGACGCCCCTGGCCCTAGGACACCGCCCCTCTCCTCCCCATGGTATATCCCACCGGGACATACACCTTCCAGACGTTTCCCAAGGCGACCCCCCCCCCAAAAAAAAAAAAAAGAAGAGCTAAACATATCCTTCGAATCCCCCACCCGGGAGTGCGGTTCTGTCGCGACCGTTTTTGTGAGAATACCCAGACTACCATATTGGAAAAAAGACTATCAACAGTATTCCGAAAATATTATAATGCTTCATCGCCCCCCCCCCCACCCCCCCCCCCCCCACCCCCCCCCCCCCCACCCCCCCCCCCCCCCACCGAAAAAGAATTTTCAATTCGACGCACAAAACTATACACTTCCGTAGATCAATTCAAATGTGTCGATATTAATTACTGCAGCCCGTTCAGGTGCGCACATTTTGACTGCATAAAGCAATTGAGCAGTATTGAGAAAAAAAAATAGTTAACCACGACGGCATTTATTTCTTATCCAAAATGATTCGAAATAGTTTTACCTTTCTGATCCATGCGGATATACGGATTCCTGGTGAGAGGATCTTCGGTCGAGCGGCCAGCAGCGCGATTTTACCACCCGACGGATTGGGTTGGGCTTATCTTAGCCAGGAATCCGTTGCTGGTAGGAGCTCGGCGCCGTCCCCGCCCATTTTAGAGGGCTGAAGTTCACCCCTTCACCCCCCCATCACCCACCCACGCCCCTTATTTATACCCCCTCCATCTCAGGGAGGGCCGAGCTACGAGGCGGGCATATCCGTTGTCAAGCGATGCCGAGATATGCAGCCCACGTGTTCCCGGGAGTCCGGCTAAGCACTCGGTCATCACAACGGAACTTGGATAGTATATCGGAAACCGAAGGGAGTCAAGAAGTTGGTGACCTTATATTTTTACTCGGGGCACTCGACTTAGTCGGCCGAGACCCGATCTGGCTGATCCGAGTCGATCGATTCCCTTTAATTGTATTGCTAGAACCGCGCCTGAAACCGAAGCACCCGGATGGTGATCTCATATACGCCTACTTTTCTATATCTCCAGAACGGACTCTCGATCACACACTCGAATTAGTCTGGCTAGGGGAAACTTCGTGTAAATATGGAATGACAGAGTAATAGTTTTCCGCACTCATTTATAGATGAGGGGAGAGGTGGGGGACGTATTAGTCTCCTCAAATTGTCCAATGTAGCATGCGCAGGCGGAAGCTATCGTAGGTAGCAGGGGTTCGTCTCAAAGGCACGATTGCTATCGATATTTTTTTTTTATTACGTTTTTATTGTTCACCTGCGGCTGAAGTGGAATACCACCGATTAGGACCCTAATTTTGTGTTTCATCATATTACTCCGCCTCTACCCGGTAATTGTGCGACGAAAAAACGCTCGTTAAAAGATTACCAACTTCCATTGATAGTTACCGTGACACCATTGCCTTACCCAATACGTATCGCGGTGTCCTCGGTGATATCAATCAATTTACCTACAGGAATGGTAGTGTTTTTGTGGATTAACCGTTGATCGTTGTTTCAGTAGGGGCCCGGTGGAGTCCGATTATTGATACCGATATAAGTTTAAGATTGCTTGGTCCCATTGGCCGTTATAGTCTTCTGTACACAATTCTTCTTCCAGTTCACTTCTACAATTCTCTAGCTTTTGTTTCGCAGTTACCGTTCGCCACTAACTCCAACCGAATGTCTGCGGTTTATTTTTTCACATTAAGCTATGCCGACGTTTTTTCTAAGCATTCCTCCTCAAATTTTTCACATCCGGGTCATAATTCAGAAAGGAGGGTAGGAAAGCAATTCTGGATATTAAGATTGCTTTTTCTTTTCTTTCAAACGATTTGGTCAAAATTGAATGAAATAATCAGATTAGAACATCTGCCTCACGAATTGAATAGTTAAATGGATAATTCCACGGAATATATTGGCGAGACAACTACGCGCGCACTAGCTGCGTACTGTAGAAAATAAAGCTGGCCAATCCCGGACACCCCGAAAATATCGCACTGGTGTCACAAAAACCCCGCCACAACAAACACAAGTTCCTAAATACGACACAAAATGCCGGTCGCTACGTATTGGCGTCAATCATCCGCCAGAATATTGCGACACACTGCTGAATAGTAGGCCAAACGGGTTGAGAGAACTAGGTAATGGGAATGGGGCAAAAATAAAAGGGTGGATGAGAACAATGGAAGAGCGGGAATAATTATGAATATTATTATTCAAGTCACAGTTAGCTAAACCCAGTTGGTAAATATTTATGGTTTGTATTACTATTAATTCATGTGCACTCCTTCTAACAAAGCCTACTCGGAACTGCCAGTAAACCGTCGCTCGTTTCACAATAAGAACGATCGGTCCGGTCCCTCAGAAACGTACGTGCATAACAACCTGGCCCCCGCCATCCTCCCACATCCCTTCCTCTCTTCAGTCACACCGGTTTTAGTCGACAAAAGCAACGCACCCCTATCATTACAATCCCAATGCCGCGGAATTTTCGTATTAAAATCACCAGCATCATATTTCTTGTAATTCCGTCATTCGCCGTCGCCAGTTCAGTTGAATAAGCCAGTTTTCGGAGTTACAGTTAATAGATGATATTGATATGTGTCAAAGGTCATAGGTGAATGATCGCAGTTTCGAAGTTGAACGTAGTGTGCAGACAGGTCTTATCTAAAACTCCTCTCTGCCAAACATTATCGATCCTGCCATCAACAAACTTTGGTTTTCCCCCCTATACTTATCAACACTACCATCCAAAACATGGGTGGATGGTTGCGTTTCAATAGTGGTGGCAGTTTATAAATAGCCGTAACGATATTGATATGGGGGAATCTGACCGAACGCGAATCTCGTCTATTCTATTCTCCCGAAACTGGACTGTGGTGAGCACATGCCACTCAGAACTACGAACTGGCTTATAGGACTGTGGAAAAGGTAACTCTTCCATGATCCAACATATCCGTTCTTCTCTCCTCTAGCGATAAATCTCGGTCCCCATGTAGGCCTAATATACAAGGAAAACTCCGTTAATCTGAGTCGCTCTGCTGTTGTCTGTATCGGGTAGGTTTACATGTGCGTAGTGTCCAATCGTGCTTCGAATTGCTTCGAATTCCCCTATCGGCATTGGCACTTGGCACCGCTGCTCCGCACTGGAGCCGCCGAGATTATTCACATAACTACTGCTGTTTCTAATTGGGTCCGAGTTAATGTAACCGTTGTGTTCTCCAAATCGTTTCAGCGACCTTAGCGCCTAAGATTACCAGCATCTCGCGATAGTTTGATGGGCTTCATTGGTATTCTTGCGATTCCAACGCCCCGTTCCTGTTGGTCTCCCGCATAACCGCATACCGCTCCCCATCCCGTTAGGGGAAGCATCCGTTTCGATAGTTGTATCGATTGGTCCCAAATTGATTGGAGTGTCATTCCTTGCTTGAACTGCATTCCTCCAACCATTCTCAGTCTTATCGGCGGCGAGTCTATTAACATCTTCCTGCTTCCAATATACCTTTCTTGCCAGGAGGCGATAAATATTCCGAAGCAAGATTTTCCTTTCCCGCACAATCCGCCTCGGTCATTGAGATGCACTGACCCGCAACCCGAGCCCGACACACGAGCCTTCACTTCTGTCAATTTTAACATGTTATTGTGTTTCCTCCGTATTTGATATTCGCACATTTGGAACTCTTAATATCGGTTTGCCCTATGTGTAGAATTTGTTAGCCTATAAACTCCTGCGTCCTTTGGGGGGTCATCATCAGTGAATGATATTTCCATGTTTCACGGGCAAGTTTGAAGGAGAACTTTTTCTGGGATTTTCCATCACATTTTCCAGCAATAGGCAATTACGCGACTGCCCCGAGTCGTTTTGGCGGAACACATATGGGTTTTTTCAGCCCTAAACTAAACTGTCCCAGCTTTGCGATATTATTCAACTGGAAGACAACCTTTGACCGTAGTGTAGCTAGATCCAAAGACTGAAAGATAGGCTCCAACTTCTGTTGGAGGCGCTATTCGTCTTACCATTGCCAACTACGATCTACCCAGGGATTGGAGTTGGAAAACAATCTGGCAGCCCTCTCAAAAAGAGCGTAAACGTTTGAAACCCCGGGAGTGGGATAGAACGAATTTTCATACGATACTCGTGTGAACATCAATTGACGTGGGGATTCCTCCAAGAGTTTTTTCGAGTCCCAATGCATTTGGGAATTCAGGAAAGATACAAATTCACCTCTCTGGAACAACTGCGGTATTTCTTTTCGAGCGCACTACTCGTCTTGCTATCGACATGCCCGTGGGCCGGTTCCACAGTAAACTATAACACTATTCTCCTGCTACGTGATGTAGCCTTAAGCTTAGCTGCAGTGCTAACTGCGTACTGCTTCCACTGCTAGGATAGGCCTGAGACCAGTAACAATCGAAAGTCCGATACGCGATTGTCAAGAAAAACTGCCCATTGACTTTGTACAAGGGTTCAGCTCTTGTTTACACCTATTGACGTCAGTAAGTGGGTAACTAATGGTATTCATGGATCCAGATACGCGCTAACATGTACGTCACAATAGCCAATATCACGCACCGCCGGTCACAGACGTCAATGGGTGTAAATCTCTGTACAAACTGTTCTTTGTACAACTTTTCAACACACTTTTAGGTATCAGTTCCCTTCCCGTTCAATACAGCTGAAATGTTTCACCAATCTTGAACTGAGCAAAATGTTGCACACGCGCAGTACAATAAGTGAGTAATCGACATTAGAATTTAGGCTAAGCCCTTCAGTGTGCAATAAATAACGTTAGGAGAGGCCCAGTGCGTACACGCTCTGGACGTAATGTCCGAATCCATGAAATTGGCAACGCGCGAACTCAATTCATATGGGGGGTATGATGGAGTAACCAAACTTCGCGATGCTAACACTTTCACTCCCTCTCATGAAAGATTTTGTACATCCGGAATTCATTTGCAAATTGTAAACTTTAGTCTGTTAACTACATAAACAGTCTGAACATTACATATTTCTCCCGACCGTCGATGTGTGAGAAGAACGTCCAATCTTGTCAATCCCTATGCTGAGATCTGCTATACTTTCCTACCATCGCCGTGCTTTGTCAACGGCGTACTCAATTTGACAGAAAAAAGTCGTACGGTACGGATGGCAATATACAAACGCACGCTATTCATGACTGCCTCCAGAGAATCCTTGGTCCAAGTACACAAGAGTGTGGTGTAGCATCCGTCCATTTCTTGTGCACAGTGTCTATGGCTTGCGTGACACAAATTTGCTTATTTTGCCATTAACGGTGCATTGCCTTACTTTGTTACCAATATCAGCGTTTTCGTATTTTGGCCGAAAAATTTCCTCAGACAACCGTGTTTACAACAGCTGATACAATCAAATAGTAAAGTCGCTCATTGTTGTTCATTTTCACTGTGATGGTGAGTGAAGTCTGTGGCTATCTTTCTATAGTTGTGGCTATTTTGTTGATCTGGGGATGGAACATTACAATTTGAATAGTTGTGTGAACCCCCGGATTTAGGTACACCGCGAAGTAGGGTGTTTTACCATACGTTTATCCTTTGTGTTATCAGTCGTGGAAGCAAGCCACAGAAAAAATCAGATATTTCACTCATTGTTGGGTGTATTGCCACCAAATCTTTAATGGTTTGTTCTTGTCATTGTCTACTTTCAAATTCAGATTCAAATCCGATTTTTCTTGCTCAAATCGAGCATATTTGGGTTTTTTGGCCCAATGTGCATTCAGGGCCTAGCCTTCACTGTTTATCATGTTAGGCTGCGTTTGGCGGAAAGACGGACTCATTTTAGTTAGAGAAATTTATCAAATTCAATCGGATTTTCAATGTGAAGTAGAATACAAGACAAAATATCAGGATTGGTGCCGATACACCACAAATGAGTGAAACATTTAAGGAATAAACTGCAACTGGAGACTTTTACTGGGAATAAACAGTCGAGAGTATGAATTTAGGTAAATAACGGACGAGGCGCAGCCGAGTTCGTTATTATACTAAGTTCAGAGCCGAGACTGTTTATGAACCAGTAAAAGTCGACCTTCTGTAGTTTATCCTATTCTACAACCCACAAATCAGGAGTTACCCGAACAATAGGAATCTAGATCTCTAGATATATATCTTTGTATCTCTAAACAGTAAATAAGCAGCAAGGGTAAAATATTGCGTTAGTTCTATCGAAGTGAATTCTTCATTGAAATCTCTTACAATTGACAGGCACTCCTACAGTGGGCCCCCTACATAAAAGTATTGTTTGGGGACTTCAAATCTGTGACACCGAAAAGTTCTCCCATCCCGCCGAAAGCCCATTTTGTATCTGCAATTTTTTTTATGATCTATAAATTATCCTAATATTTGGGGAAGATTTCATTTAGTAGGGAAAAATCAGATAGGGGCGAAGGAGGGCCTCCAAACTATCTAGGCCGATGTTCGTTCACAGACAGAACCAAAGCCTAAACTGTTGAATCTTGCTATCTTTTTTATACAGGGACCCAGTTAAGCCTAAAAAATTAAAAATCCACCATCTGAAGACGGAACTTGAAAGATGTGCTTTAACTTAGGTGAAATGCATTGACATGGACCAGTTTACATGTCTGTTAGATCATTTTTATATTTTTGGAAGAATTCAGATTGATGTTTTTGACGTTATTTTTCAGTGTTTGCTTCCAGAACACATGTATCAGAACAAATGTATATATTATAACTAATACATGTACCAGTTTTGCGAAATGTCAACGTTAGGAACTTTTTGGTAGATCGGAATGCCCATATGTTGTGCATAGACCGTGAAGTGTCAGTTGTTTTCCATGCCTTGCTCGTGGTACGAGGATTGTAAACATCGCACATCGTGTGCATGCCATATCGATGTGTCAACAATAACATATCAGCCACCGTGTATTTAATTCAATACACACACAGTAAATTCCACTGCTTAGGTCGTGATATGGGGCGGGCAGCGAGGCCGACCAGCTTCGCGCTAGCCCTAGCGTTCATCACGTAAAGAAATTGTGACGATGTGAAAAATTTGAACGAATTTAGAATGAATTTTGATTCCCGAATAATGTCAAATCAAAAGACAATCAGGGGGGAGATTTAACATTTAGGAGAAGCATGATCATTACAAAAATATTTTTGATGGAGAAATGGTTGTCTGTCGGGCAACCAACTTCAAAGTTCTGGTTGTCCGAAAGAAATTATGGTCGTTTCGGACGGTCGGATCAGACAACTGTATTTATAGATCGAGCCAATGGAAAGCCTTGTGTCCGTGTATGTGAAGTGTTGCAGTAGTGCCTTGCACACTTGGCCAGACGTGAGGCGTAACATACCGCTCTAGCGGGCCTGCGCTGACGTGTTTCAGAGCAGAATAACTGCTACGATGTTTGGCATGTATTGTACGGTACGTGGCAGTACTGACGCAGCGCTCGTGGGTTTCGCGGGGAGCGCCGTCCGTTTGCTCTCACGTGGGATACGAGGAGAGCCATGCACGTAGGTATTTTTTAGGAGCGCTTGTGACTCGGCGGGTAAATCAAAATTAGGGAGCGCGGAGGAGCGCGATCGCGCTGGCGCTCCTTATAACGCAAGCCCTGCATGTGTATTCCGCTGAGGCAGTGCGCCCTTTGAAGCGCGCGTATATACTGGAACAGGATCTGCGCGGGTAAACATAAACTCCCAAAGGTTCACGCAACTTCACATTTGCGTTTGAAAAGTACTGCATTACTTATGACCCAGCAAATTGAGCAAGTATTCGATTGTTGTGCCACTCTGGCCAGCTGGTGTATCCGAAATGACCGACAATTGAAAAAAACAAGTCAATAAAGGTACTGGACTGTTTGTTGCAGAATAAAGGGCAGTAGCGTGACTGGGTTTAGCCAATCAGCATGTAGTAATCCGTAAAAACACGGAGTAGGGTTGTAGATAGAATGTGATTGTCCTGGTTGTCCATTGACTGCTAACACAAAGTGCCCCTATGAATGAGTTTCGCACGTTGCTTATATTGCTATTTTGGCGTAGGCCAGGCCCTAGGCATTCTGCGCATATCTTGGATCAGTGAATCCCTGACAAACCCCTACCCCCACATCTAATCTCTAAAACTCTAATCTTGTACATTCACTAACAAAATCTGTGGAGAACACCGGAAGCGTAATCTGGATCAGCGGAGAAATTTAACCCAGCACCTCATCTACCATATTCCCCGGGAATCAATTTTTTAGGTCGTCCGAGACGACTAAAATTCTGAGCGGACAACCAGTTTTTGACATGACGGTTGTCCGCTGGACTACCACTTTTTTAGTTACAATTTAGCCTACAAGGAAATTTTGTTCTCATCGTTTGTAAAAAAAAATATCAGTGCAAGATATTTCAATTTTATTTTGCTTTGTATTTTCCCATTCAAGTACACACCTAAAACTCTGATCACGATCAAGGGCCTCACACTCAATGTCACGCCGAACGAGTCACCAGACTCGTGGGCCGGCCTAATCCGCGATCAGACAGCAGACTCTATGCTGCGTTCCATTGTCGATGATTACCGTTATCGCGATGAGCGTCCGCGATCAAGAGCTTTTCGCGCAACCAATACCCAGGGCAGTAACATTTATCGTCGAACATTCTGAACTTCCAGTGGGACAAGTTAATGCATCTATTTTTCTTCAATTTTGATTTATTTTGATAATTTCATGATAAGGAACAAAGCCCTCATGAACACATTCCTTATATTCTCATAATTCAGTGACACTGGGAAGTGTTCGATTCGCCCATGGGGGCCACCATTTTGGAAAGTTGCCTTCTCAGTTCTCACAACTTTTTACTGGAACGCAATTCACGAGTGGGAAAGTCTGATTATGGGAATTACGAGTTAAATGGAACACGGCATATAACGATCGAATGTATAGCATACTGTGTGCTACGCAGTACGCTAGTAGGCCTACAGCATTCGTGTGTTTAGCGGAAACGAATATTCTGTTGGGTGCAACGTAGGAAACTGTGATGCAAATAAATTATGAGAAGCACCACAGCGCTACAATTACATTGAAAAACATTAGTATTTCATGAGTACATCGGTGCCCATGTTGCGTGCTGGAACTTGGGTTCGGTTTCACGCAATACAGGCACTAGTGGCAAATTAGTTCGTTAACCACACACACAGGTGCGGTACATACACAAATAACAGAAATCAATGCAAAAAGATATGCAGACTGACGGATTTTATGAACGTTCATCCACACACGTGGGTTTGTAATGTCGGACAAACATTATTTCCCTTCGGACACCAAAAATGCAACATGGTGTCCGAGGACAGTCCCAGACCAGAAAAAATATAAAAAAATTGAGGCCTGAAGTCCTGACCATATCTAGCATGTGTGCCATATGATCCATACTATACTGTCCTGACAGTTTTAAATGTTAGGTCACAGTCACATATGTGCATTATCCAGTGGTTTAAAAAATTATGGAAACTTCTGCGAATGTTTTGTGGGTGTCCATTCAAGGTGGCGCATTGTTATGAAGGCAGCACCATTCGTCAGATTCACAAGCTATCATGAATTAATCATTTCACATACTTTCGATTCCCACTTCTACAAACGCAAAACACACTATCCGGAGCATAAAACAGGAGAAAGAACAGGTTGCTGTGCACATGTGGGGGTCAGTATATATATACGGAGGGAGCAACTATTCTTGTGCAAATCGAATTTGCAGATGGAATTTAGACTGTCCAAAGGAGAATAGTGATGGGGTGTCCAACTCAGTGCATGTGTATGCCAAAGATCTTTAGCCAATAGGTGGGGGTGCATTGGTGGATGAGGGGTTATGCAGCTCAGCTGTCAATGTAATCCCCACTTTAGACCCCAGGTCCTTGTAGCGTAATTACCAGGAATGTATGAAGCAGTGTAATGTCACTTTCGCCAGAGGATGTCCGTCACAATCAGAGGAAATAGTTGTGTTCATGGACCATCACTTATGTTGGTCAAATTCAGAGGGAGGCGAGCCGTGGTGTTGCCAATCTGCCCAAAATCTCTATGGATTCAGACTACACTGTTGACACGAGTTCACCAAAATCACGGACAGAGCGGCGGGTTGATATAGTTTGACGTTTTCATGACAATTTTCCATTTCACATTAAAACTAAATTCCTCTAACATTTACACTAAACATTTTTGATACGAAACGATACACTTGCATGGAATTTCCCTCCAACCCTGAGGATCTCCAAATCAATTCAAATCAATTAACAGTTTCTGAATTTGACTGAGCACTGTATTTTCTGTCAAAGCAAATGGGCAATTTCTGCAAGTTTGCATCAACGTTCAGTGATGTGTGTACTGTACTTCAATTTGACATTCGGTGGGGTTGTCAGTGTCATTGCCTAAATTAAAAAAATCCCACTATCGCAACAGTGCCCTGATTAGTTGTCAGCTAGAATTTTAGCTTCATGGTGGTATGCATATTACCAGGCCAGTCTGCTGAAGAAGGGGTTTATATATCAGTTTTTGATGAATCTGTGTCTTTTTTGTGCCTCACAGTAATCTCCATGGAGTAATGATGCGTACATGCAACGGTCACGGAGCAGAACAGGCAGTCTTCTGGTGGAGACCCTTCGATCCATCTCAGAGATACTGATTGGGGGAGATCAAAATGACAGCTCTGTGTTTGAGTGAGTATACCCCTTTGTTGCAGAATTAAAGTAAAGATCGGCCTTCGAGTATAATGGTGATGTAACTTGACTCTGCTCTGAAGGTAGGCCTATCAAAACATTGGGATTGAATTTCAACGATATGAATGTACAGTTAGAAAGGAGAGCAGGCACAATCTGGATTCATGCGATCTGCTTGTGAAGTCCTGGGGGATTTCCAAGTATGGGGTTGGATTGGTTTTCACCTTCGCACCGCTGCCTGGAAGTCTGTTGAATGCAATTTCAAATATTCTAATTAGAGTGAGGGTTGTCTAGGTGTGGCCTCTTCTGCTGATGAGATGATCAAAACTTAATCGTCAATAGGTGTGGGCAGTCTTTTCAGAAGCAATCACAACTGGAGTGTGTTGATTTTTGTCTCTCCTGAACTTCATTCAAGGAGAAAAGTGGGGTCACTTTGTCGTGTGTGTGCCCCTTCAGTCTGTCAACCATGGTGCTCATGCGAAAATTTTTGTAAGGTGCATGCATGCAGGGTGCGTGTTTCTGTGCAGCTCCGTTTTCAGCTCGAATACCGCATCCCTTTAAATCCTGCCCGCGGTGTTGTGTCAAAAAAACTGCCCAAAGGAAGTTAAAAATGTGGTGACTTTATGACCAGTAGGCCGACAGTATATTCTGCAGCCTGTATGCACTGGCTACAACACACATACTCAGCAGCAGTATCGTATTCAGTTGTTGTCAATGATGCTACATGCCACCCGATGCTAGTGCATTGCCATTCTGATCCACTCACCTTGAAATTGTGCGGGAGCCAGCAACATTTGATCATCTTACATACACACAGTTAATTTCAATGGGGGTCTTTAACTATGTGATGTTAAATGCGATCGTTCGAGTTGTGATGAATACTGCTGTGGTTCATGTAGACCTACATATAATTTCAGAAAGAATGACTTGATTATCTGGATGGGCAATAGAACAATTATATATAACAGCTTTAGCAATAACTCTATCATATTTGAAACAAATCAGGATGGGCCCTCTTGCTCAGGTTTCATGCAAATTGATGCATTTTCCGCATGGTGCTATATGAGCTTATTAGATTTTTATGTGCCCAATTGAGTCAAATTCACCATAAGTCATGGCAATTTTTCAGTTGGGTGGGATGTCCATTACACTTGGTGGATAGGGTTTACAGTCCTGATAAAATTGACATGAGAGTTAAGGTCATTCATGTGAATAGCTTGCATAATTTATGCGAGTTGCATTTTCTCTTCACAGATTCTTCTTGGAGCAGAACATGCTCTGTTCTTCCTCAGATTCTCCGGCAGAAGAGGGGAAGTACATTCTGTGTTCAGCTCCTGCAGACACTCAATATCCTCTTGAGAATATCAGAAATAGACCTCCCTTTGTAAGTGCCGATTACTATAGTCCATTTGATATTTTGACCTTGACCTCTGTGGACCCAGATGACCTCAGTGACCTATAGGGACCATCCATTCAGGTGAAGGTCAACAAGAACAAAAATCCTCGTAATACATTGGGGTCAAGTTGTAGGCGGACAGGAGATCAAGGTTTGAAAAACTTGAATATGTAGGTCCACAATTTATGCTCCGCTTGTTGCTGAGAATCTAATTCTGGCTGGAATTTTCAAAATGACAGGATTATTTTGATGTTTTAAAAAAATGCAGAACCAGGAGACATAATTACATGTCGGGGGAAGAACTTTTAATGTCAGCAAGGAAAGTTTGGAACCATTGCAGGACCAAGAGTCCACGACCCTTTTCGACAGGTCTTTTTTTTTTGCCTATCCCCTCGCCACCCACTGATCAATCAAATGTTTGGAAGATTGAAAGAGGTCAACTTGGTTCAGAGAATTGAATCCCTATACCAGACTGAGAACCCTGCTATTGTTGTTGGATATTATCTTCATCTATCAGGCGTATACACCAAGGATTACTTTATCGCACCAACAACAGGGGTAACCAAATGCTCGTATTATAGAATGTAGAATTGCTTTAGAAGATAACACATATAAAATAATTAAAAACAACTACATAATTGACTCACAGAGAAGGGTTATTTAAACTGTAGACAATGGTAAGACTGTGTATGTGAAAAAATAATACACTAGGGAGGCACCCAGGGCAATAACATGCCATTTATAATTCTGAATATGGATATACTGTACTGAGACATTGTGGGACCATAATTGAAAAACAGCCCGTCTAACTTATTTACAGGTCCATGCTCACAATCAAGCTGAAGGGGTGAGAAAGTTAGTATCGGAAACTTGTCCGGTGACTTATCTATCCCATCAGTCATGTTCCTTTTATTCCCCCTTGCAGACTACCTCTTGTCCAACACCAGTCAACCGATCAATCGTCCACAATTTGGATTTCTCGGATGAGGAGGTAATTTCACCACTCTCATCATGACTTTATCTATTTATAAGACCATTCCTTCCGGACTGCAAATTGGTCCCACAAGCACATACTTCTTATGATTCATCACATTTCGTGAAGTGTTTGGGTTTGAGTATGTGTATGGGAGTCTACTTTACTCCTTCACCTATCTCATACTTTCACCTTCCCCCTCCCCCGTTCCCCCCCCCCCCCCACCCCCCCCTGCCCCGCCTTCCCCCCCTCCCCCCCCCCCCCCCCTCCCCTTCCTTCTTTAGCCTACTATTCCTAATTCTGGCGAAATTGAACCCTATCTCAACTGGCAACCCCATCGTTCTTCTACTCCAGATAGATTTTGTGGTATGCGGATAAATTCAGAGTTCATATTTGCCAGGACACTGCCACTTCTTCTCATTCATGCCTGGAGGATCGGATATACCTGGTCAGTCAAGCTCCATGACAAAGATCAACAAATGAGGGTTTGCCTCTTGTGAGAAATTAGGGACCTATGAGGGACCAACCTGCACATGACTGCTGTGTTTGACATTTACTCTTGAGAGTGTTCAGGATGTGGAAATATGTACCCGGTTCCCTATCAGGGTATATCCCTAGAAAGCTTTATGGCACTAGGGCAGAAAGGGGGTACCGTTTGCGTCTGTATATATTTTATCGGCACTTTTATTTGATGCTCTTGTCCATACACTGCAGTGAGATGGGCACACCTGAACCAGCTATTCAGTACCTACATCCAAAGGAGCTCATCCAACAATGGTCAACTGACTAACGTCTCAGTATTCCTGCATATACTTCTGCACCGTTTTGTCACAGGCGATTATAGTCAACGTAGACAGTTTTGAGCAGAATTGATAGATTAATTAAATAATTTTAGTTTGCTGAAGGAGAAACCCTTTCTTTATGGTCATTCTGCAGTTGAATAGTTGCAAAATCTTTCTTAACAGTATCTACATGGACATTTGACATCATGTGGTTGGAGGAAAGGAAACAAATCATGTCATGTGTACTTTGGGTAGACTGCATCATTTTTTGCCCAAATTGTGGAAATAATGACTAACAAAAGGTGTTTGTTTTTTTATCTTGAATTATACATGTAGGGTGGTGCTGGCAAGCACCCAATGGGAAGAATAGGTGGCCTTGGAAGGGGTGATTGGAGTGGAAAACAGTACCTTGCTCCCCTGCCTACTCCATAGAATGCTTTGCATGAAGTTCATTTCTGGCGGCTCATGCTTGACTGCCCATTGTGCCAATGCGTGTAATAACTGTAACCATGTTGATGCCAGTGGGCACCTGCCTGTATAGCTGTATCCAGAGTTTGCTGCCCACCTATCTCAAGAGCTGGAAAGCCCCTTCCCCACCCCCACTATTCCCTGTGTGAGGGCCAATGTTCACTCATTGGTCATGTTCACTTCAGTGGCATAACCAGTCAAGATGGACAGGGCCCCCTGTTCATTCAACCAGGTTCAGATTAAGCGGGGGCCCAGAGGCCATAGCCCCCAAACTAAAATACATCAAAACCCCAGGTCTTCTTAATGAAATTGCATAAACAAGGGGGTATTTTTCTCGGGGGAGGGGGGCAAAAATAACCCCTGGGGCTTACTTGGTCACATTTAGGTAGGCTAACTGAATAAATGCCAGCAAAGCACTATTTAAATTTTGTTGCGACTGATACTGCAAGTATTGTTAGTAATGATGTAGCTAGTTTTGTAGCCATCTGGGATCGACTTACTCATTTGAAGCCCTGATCCCCCTCAATGCAGAAGTCGAAGAAAGTGATCAGAGACTCTGGTCCTACCAAAGTAACCACTGGTCCCATGCCAGATTCCACAAACGAGGGGCTCTTTCTTTTGAAATAACCCATGAACCCCAGTACTTAATATAATAATAATAAAAGAGGGGTTCTATAGCGCTTTATGCAAAGCCTCAAGCGCGTCCACAAAAAAAGAAGGGAAATCAGAAAGGAGTTTATAGAGGTGTGGCCGTTAGTTTTCTCTTGAAGGAATCTGCTGCCGGCAGCCCAGCTTATCTAGGGTCGTCAGGTTAGGCATTCCATAGAGAGGACCTACCTATGACAGGAAGAAGCTCTGTCGCCGTATGTGCTGGTTGTTTTCTTTGAAACAATGTATAGGTTTCGTGAGACGAGCGTAGTGTACGAGAAGGAAGTATGGTGTGGGAGAGTCAGAAAGGTAGCTGGAGCGATACCTCTGGATATCTTTAGACATGGTGAGAAGAATCTTGATGAAATGCCCGAGCATGACAGGGAACCAATGAAAGTTCAGACAGAACAGGGGGTGATACTGTATGTTGTCTTTGGGGGGTCCTAGTGAATATCATAGCTGCTGCGTTTGGTGTTTGTAAACTGTGCAGTTCCCTGAGAGGAAGGCCTGAAAGGAAAACTATTGCAGAAAGTCTAGTCGAGAAGAGTCGACTCTGATCCCTTATGCGATCCCTGCCTTCGATCCCTGCCTTCAACCCACCTAATCCCTTTTAAATCCCCTCTAATTCCCCTCTCCATTCCCTACCACCTCCTCCAAAATCAGATGGATCCCATTCAATCCTCTAGGAATAAGATGTGTGTGATGTGGTGAAAAATCAACCTAACTTACCGAAGCAGATGGGTTTTGAACCCATGATTAGACTCACTCCTCTAGATAGAGGTCAGCTATGTCCACTGCAATTTTGCAATCTTTATCTGTAACCTGAGAATCCCTGAAAATATGAACCACGAAGTAGGAGCTGAATGTGGTTTCTGGCCCCTCCCCCATGTCCTCCCCTAACTTGTTCCGAGGTGTGGGAGCATACTTTGAGCATTGGCCACAATCAGAAAATGGACGAACTTAGGCTAATGTGTTAACATTGGTGCGGTTTTCAGCTCAGCCGTTGAACGGCGCAGTCTACATTATTAATTGCGAATATTGATTAATATGGGATTCATTAGTACATTGTTACTGTCAGTGGCTTAAGTCAGGTGTTACAGCGTTGTTGACGCAGTAAAAATGCATGGTACACTTGGTTAAATGACCAATAGTATGTGATCTTGACATAACTTTGTCTACTGTACTGTGTGTGTAATGTGCGTTTATATCTGTAACACTAGGCTAAATGTTTTCATGTCCACATCTATCTCATTTAGCGCCCTCATTGAGAGTTCCTGCAGACTCCCAAGATGGTATTCAGAGGGGTATATGTTATGATAATAAGAGACTGCCAGTTGCCAACAAAACTTCTTTTTTTGGAGAGCAAGCATTTAGAGTTGAAATGATTGGTCATATTTGATAAGAGGCATCTGCTGGGATCTTTATACTGAAATAATCCAAACTTCATTACCATGTACTAGTAGCGTTCATGCTAATCCCGTGAGACTTGAACGAGAACATGCAAGCTAAGTGAATGGTATCATACATGTACACCATAGAGGGAATCCTAACCATGGAGCATAATTGTATTTATGTGCATGTGAGTGTTCAGTTAGGTAGCATGCATAATATCAAATTGTTTGTAACATTGTTGACATCTTTGTTTGGCATGGGAGTGGAGGTCATTTGGTTTTCGGCCAGTGTAAATAACTTGTGTGGAAACTGGAAAGGGTCAGAATTGATACCTCAGTATCCCAAAAGCTTGTTTTTAGCCATGGATTGGCAGCTCGAGCAGTTATCACTGTCACTCTATCTGTTGTCAGTTTATATATCTGTTTGTTGTTCCTCATGTTCCTTTATAGTCTCTGAACCATGTAATGCTAGCAGGTTGAGCTTGGCAGGTGGGTGAGGCTTACAGCGGGCCTGGGAGAGTAATGCATTTGCACTGTTTGCTTGCTGTGATTGGATTCTAACTAAACTCAATTGATCGCCCCAAATAGTAAATGACCATTATTTCCTTTAAACTCTCTATGAAATAGGTTTGTGTATGCTGTATATGCTTGGAGGCTATAGGCCACGGGGAGATTGTTCATATCATTTTCATCAAGAGATCCAGAACACACAGCCAGGGGTTTTATGTAAGGGGTTATGCCTTAGTTTCTAGCCTTTGGATCAGACCAGCCTGTTTCCTGGATGTGGGAATTACTCAGTTGCCTACTTAAGGCTATTGCTTGTGCTGAACACCAAAGATGTCATTGTCACAGAAAATACTTTGTTCTGTGTTGGCTGCCTGCTGTGAGAATGGTTCCATAAATAGTATTTACACTTCTCCTCCGACAGGTGTTGGCCTACTATATCTCCTTCCTGAAAACGCTGTCCTTCAAGCTCACGTCCACACCATAACACTTCTTCTACAATGAGGTAGGTTAACAATGCAGTGATTTTCGGTAATGGTTGGCCCTATCCCTCATACGGTAAAAAAATCAAGTAGAAAAATTGATTTTGTATCTTTGGCTATCTGCTTGGAATCTTGAAGCCATATTTGACATGCATATGAGTTTTGAAGATGATACTTCAATGTTGGTATCTCATTGAAATGATCATGAGTGCAGTGTTGTTGGGGGGAGTGTGGGGGGGGGGGATGTGCTAAATAACCAAACTTGCTTGAAGTGATAATTTATTCCTGAAGTTGACTCCAATTATCTCACCAATTTGTTCTTGTTTTTTCATATCTCCTATTTGACTAATTCCTCTAGCTGCTTCTTCAATTCCGCCAACATAGCCCACTTACCTTTGCCCTATCTTGCAGCACACCAATGACTTTGCGCTGTACACAGAGGCCATCAAGTTTTTCAACCACTCAGAGAGCATGGTCAGGATAGGCAGGAGGACCTCACCTTGAATGTTTATAAAGGTATTGCGATGCATTTTCAAAACCTGTGTGGGCCACTTTTACAATCTGGAGGCTGGATGCGGGCTCCACAAACTTCTCAGGGGGTCAAGATGAAGAAGGATGGAGTAGGATATAGTTAAAACTAGGCCACGGGCTCACCAAGCACTTTTAGAGGCCAGGAAAACTGGCCACTGGCCTGATTTGGCCTGCTGACATGCTTGCTTTGAAAAACTTTTCAGATGTTAACCCTCCGCTATCCATCACTGCAAATAGAGGGTTCTGATTGGCTAATCACGATCAGTCGATCACATGTCCATCATCCATTTGCAATAAAAGCCAGTATTTTTGCGAAACCGACAGCTGGTCAGAGTAACTCAGAATGAAGCATTGTCGAGTCGCTACTCCATTCAATTCATCCTACCAGACACAGAATGCATAAGAAATGTGAACTGTCAGATTGACAGCAATGATTATTCGATCTAGTCAAATGATGTCTAACAAAGCTGCACACAGACTGTATACTGTATCACAGTTGTCTGTGATGGAACTACTAATGTAAAGGTTGCCCGGTTTAGAGATATGGTATCTCTAGGGAGATTTCTTGTTTCGTGAATTTCGAAGTTTTAGAATAGGGATAAGAAACATTTTTCCGACTTTATTTCCTCGATATAGTGTTTTCAACTGTCTCGGCTAAGAAATCAGCTAAATAACTTCCTCGCTTTGTCTCATTCCATTGGTTAGCTGATTTTAAGTCTGACTGTCATCCCACAAAGAGAGTGTCTACAGTGAGTGAGTATCCCTTGAATAGAGGTATGATGTTGCCTACAAGGTGTGGGTATGGTACTGGTAGTCAAAATGCTCTCTGTGAGTCTGGAAATCATACTTGGAGCTAGGCGGATTAGACATCACTGGTGATTTTGAAAGCTGTCTACTAAGCTCAGTCCAATATGTTCCTATCAAATGCCGTCTTTCTATCGAACACTCCCAAAACTTCATTCATAAGCACCCCATGAAAAAAATAAAAATTCCATATGTGGGCCTTGAACTTGGGGATAGAACAGAGGTACAACGAACACATTCTCTGTCAGTGGAAGTATTGACTGGAAAGGATATTTTCAAATGATCTCCAGTAATATGCATCATTCCTGCTCATATGATTGCTCATTCAATTTTTGTCTACTGCAGTTAAAGATAACGCGATGCTGACCTACATCCGTAACAAGACCGCCGTCCCATATTTTTCAAACCTCGTCTGGTTTATCGGGGGTCACGTAATCGAGAGAGAGCAGGGCTGTCAGGCACAGGACGTTTTCGAGGTGAAGGAGTATGCCTGTAGGCAGTTTCTACATATACTGTCAATAAGTCAGGGTTCCTGCAGTCATGGAAAACCTGGAAACGTCATAAATTTTCAGTAAAAAATCCAGGCCTGGAAAAGATTTGAAATCAAGAAAAGTTGTCCATGGAAAAGTCATGGAAATTTCCCAAAGGGGCATTGTTTCATGGGCTTGGCTTCTGCTGTTCACAGCTGTTGATGCCCCCTGGCTGTTCTTTGCTGGTATTTTTAATATCAAGAAATAGGCATGGAATATTTTTATTTTGTGTTGGAAAAGACATGGAAATTGATTTTGTCAGGAACTGTAGGAACCCTGATAAGTTATTGAACTTGTCAATTGTATGAAACTTGTCAATAGTGGTTATTCAATTCTCATACGTTGACGTACCTCAATTCTCCCCCCCCCTCCCTCAATTCCCCGCACCTTTAAATTCCCCTACTAGTAGTAGATCAGCCTATCATATTGCTCCCACTGATCGCAATTTAAATTGCCCCTCTCCCCAGTGTCAGCCTCGTGAATGGCAAGTTCAAGGGAAATTATGCAAATGGGATGTGATTCACTCTGGGAATTAACAATGACCAACTTTGCTGACCGTACCTGGGAATAGGGAATGAGGATACTTCATGCGATTGAGATGATGTAGTCCTGGTGATCTTGTTGTGGGTTTGTGCTCATCTTGTACCTCCGAGCCAGGAAGAGTACTTCCCCACTTTGAGAAGCGTGCAATCGGAATGTTGCCTATGGTTCATGTAACCCCCCCTCCCCCTCAGTCATATTTTGGGACACTATTTCATGTCCTGGTGGTGGGTGGCATGGATCCTTAGCCAGGCAAATACAGCAACAGAAAGTATGAATTGTTGCCTGTAACCCATTCATATGCCAGTACCTGGATTCAGCTATTACAAGCCTTCCCCTCATCTTAGAGCAGTTGAATCTGTTAAGACAAATGAATTAGAATATATTTCAGATTTTCAACTTAACCCCATATGGACTATGCACCCCACCCCCATGCCCATTGAAAATCTGGCAAAACACAAAAGTTTGGGTTGGGCCACCCCATCGCCCGTCGCTTTTTTGCCAAAAGTTTTGTCTACAAATTGAGTATTTTTGCTAAAGGAATGTGAGGAATTTCACCTTCAAGATTTCCTTATACGACCCTATATCATCGTTCTATTACTTGGATCAAGCTGTCTGCAGTTGATGTTCAACTCAGTTACAAAGTATCCTTGCGCGTTATTAATTATGATTTTTAGATTATGTCCTCTTTGGAAGAATTTAATTATTTATACTCTTCCTTAATCTCAATTTGCGCCTTCGTCTGGAGAAATGAGCGCGTGGAGGGCGATGGGGTGGCCAACCTGGACTCCACCTTTTGGGTTATTGCCAGTATTCAATGGCCTGGGGGGTGGGGTGCCTGGTTCAATAGGTGTTGTAATATCATATTCACAAATTACAAACCAGTGAAGTTTTGTTGATTGTATTCATTTTCTACGGGGTCGGGACGCCAAGTAAGCCCATCAAGGAAATGTCCACTCTTAGGAATCATCTGAACAGACTGAATCCAATCATTCATAATTGTCTCATGCCTGACTGAGTAAATCATACGCTTGTCACAGTCAGTGTCTGATCAGATTAATCTCTAATCATAAAAATGTGCCTCCATGCAGAGTCGTTCAGTAACAGTGTTGTCACCAGACCATTCGTTGACCCAGATGTTTTTTGACAGTGATGCACACCACAGAGTAAGGTGATAGGAGAGAGGAACATTACCCTTCCCTTTAGGATTTTTCAAAAAAATCCTGATGGCACCTACAAGGTCATCTGTCCTCATTTCATGGCAGATTTGGGTTTTTCACTCATTTCTGGGAAAATTCAAGACTTTGATTCAATTAGGTAAAAAGAGGCCTAAATTGGACTATGGAACAAGTGAAATTTTTCATAGCTATTCAAGCACTGCCTCGGTTAGTAACAACTCTGCTTCTCAACTTAGGGAGGCTAATGACCCTTGAGGATTCCACAGTGCTCTCTAATTCTTTTAAGATAGGAGTTTCTCTCACTGCAATATTGTCTGTTAGTTTCTTCTGAAGACATTGATTCATCATATGGGTATATCTCCCTCAAATGATGACCCACCCAAGGACTGGAAATTAGCAGATCACAATATTTGGCAAAATTAATTTTTCCCCCTTCTTTTCCCTGTGTGGAAAGTGGCTGCTCTTAACTGCACTCAATCTATTGCATGGAGACGTTAGATGGCCGTCCTGAGAGCAAGAACCTAGTAAGCCTGCCTCATTAGTCTTAGGGCCCCTGACGCTATTCAAGAAGAGAAGGCGATAATTTGCCGATTTCTGTCCTCTCGCCGGCCTCCGCACACGATTGCAGCGCCTCTTGTCGAGCCAGATCGGCGTGAATTTGGGGTATTGGACTTGAGCTAAATCTAAGTCTCCACTTTCGATCAGCCACCGGAGCAAGAACCGGCCTGCGAGCCGCTGATCAGCCAGAACACCTGGGACCACCTCCACTACGTCAACGACATCCTCTGTATCGACAACGAGTTCCTGGAATTGCACGTCCTCCACTGAGCACCTGCTTCAACAGGCTTACTCGCTGCACCTCTATGACTTGACTCACTAACTAGAAAAAAAGAGCCTATGAGTTTGGCGGTGAGTTCTATCATAAGTATCCAATATCAAAAATTTCCAGTTCCAAAGAGCAACAAACAATTTCTCCTATGGTATATACCATGACTGGTGACTTTGGAAAATTCAAAGTAAATTCCACCTAAATGTGGGCAAATCTACCCACTGTTTGTTGAGGAATAGGAGAGTCTCTAGTTAGAGCATAGGTTTGATTGCCAGGTGCTCTGTTGTGATAACTTGTGTCAAGGCAGCAAGTTTTTTTCATATTTGTCCCTGCGGCTTTACCATCTTGCTGTGGGGATGATGGTGATGTGCCCAGGTGTGCTAGTCGCTTTTGCAAGACAGGCGAGAATGAGCCAGTTTGGAGTTACAGTTGAATGAGATGATAATGACATTTGTGTCAAAAGTCCATGGGGAGCGATGGCATTCAACGTTCAACGTACAATGTGCAGAACTCCTCTGCCGAAAGTTACAAATACTGCATCACAAACTGTAAGATTTCTCTCCATACATCAACAATAACATCGGAAAGCATGGGATGAATTGGTTACCTTTTTTCAAATAGTGGTGACGTTATAATAATAATCATATAGTAATTAAATAAGCCTTAATGATATTGTATGGGGGGAATCACTTCTATTCCCCCAAACTGTTCATTGGTGAGCTGCACACTTTACACCACTAACTGGCTCTGTCAAATGAATATAAAGGAAAAAATTGGGAGCGCCCTCGCAGTCAGAAATCTTTGTCCCTACCTGCCAAAGAAATCAGCAACCTACCACTTAGATGAAAATTGCATGCTCGCATACAACAGCGGTTATGCTGTTGGGGATGAAGAACTAGACTATATCCAAGCCTAAAATTCACATATGATGTTTCTACTGGAGTTTTTTCGGCCCCCAAAGTTTGGTTTTATGCAGAGAAACTTAGGGAGAATCCCTATTGTGCATAACGCATGATTTTACAGTGAACAACCTTGATGATTATATTATGTATGCTTGTGTCATTTTGGTGGAACAACAGAATTTGTTGCCTCTCTTTCACCAAAGTAACTATCACACCTACCCACTACTGCGTATCCTCTCTCATGGACAATCCTTTTGCAGGTTGATGTAATGTTATTGCAGGAGGGGATGGCTCTTCGTCTGGGCTGACCCATGTAGGTTTTTCCTCACTGTTATATACCTCCTACCTATATAACTTGCAGTTTCTTCAGAATAAGGCCTAGCAATAACATAAAGAGGACCATTGTATCTACAGAGGTGAAATCAAAGAAGGGATTTCCATAGCAATAACCATAAAGAGGACAATTGTATTCTACAGCAGGTGAAACAAAAGAAGGGATTTCCATACTTTGCATGGACAGATGTTAGCACTGCCAGTAAATGAACCCATGGATTTTGTGGAACTTCATCTAGGCAACATGTTCTCTCTATGTGAAGCCTAATTCGAGAATATTCTGTTGTCGACTGACACATAATGTCGTGCAAAGGTTTGCACCGTCTGCTCTCACTCCTTTGAATTAATGTGGAATGTTGAACCTGTAGTACAGAATTTATCACACTTGACAATGACGTACAGGAGCTATCTATAAACTATTGGGGAGTTTTGTTTAGTGAAAAGAGTCAGGAAGGACAAAATCTTCATGAAAGACCCTGAAGCCACAACACCTTAATAGAGAAGAATAAACCAGATGCCAAAAAGAATTCGCCACAAATATTGATTGATGAATCAAGACGTTCTTGAATGCATTCACACTCTTAGACAGGACAACATCTTCAGGAGGGCTTTTCCACTCTACGAGATGAAATTTGGGGAAGAAATATAAGGATGCAGAAAAAAAAACATGGACATGAGCATACTTTGGTGTCATAAGGATAACACTTAATTTTGAACAAGTTCTGTGTTTGTGATTAATTTCAGCGGGACCAGGGTTAGATATTCCCTGAGTCACTGAATCCATTCAACAAAATTTTGACATTTTTTCTTTTGTTTTTATTGACACAGGAGGATCACCCACACATTGGACAGGTTCTGTCGCTGTTTCTTCTGTCTCCGGTAAAACAGGAATCATACAGCTCTTCTCCCTGTTTTTAGCCCACCTCAGCCATGTGGCTGAGTGAGCTATTGTGACCATGCATGTCTACCTGTCGATCGACTTACTCACTACATACCTGTCGCAAGTTTATTCAGATTGTTGAATCATGATAACACTTGGTCACAGTGATGACCAAGTAAGGGGTCATTCCAAGTTTCCAAATACTTGAGGTCAAAGGTCAACTAGGGGTAAATTTTGGCCACTTTGTAAAAGTATGCAAAATGGTTCTCTCCTAAAGTGTTTCAATGGTCAGTATGATAGGGATTTGCTCCCGCTGGAGTGTTGAAACAGTATCGGTTGCAAGGTATTAGTGTTGATACGGAATGTTCAAGGATTTTAGATTGCAGGACATCTAGAAGTCATTTTGTCCAAAATAGCCATTTTGAGGGTCACATGAAAAAATGCTTCTTCCACAGATTAAGGACAACTGCAGGCTTAGATACAACAGATTGTTATGTCGTGGAGAGTGGAAACTGTATCTATGGGTCAAACCCGTTTCAATACGATGTCCCTATTTGGAGTTATTGGCTCAACGTTTGGTCCATTATGCGGAGAAATTGGGGAGAATCCCAGTTTGTGCATATGCTATGTCAAACTTGGACACCCCAGGAAGTTATGTCATGGATTTCATTGTTTCAATTTTATTGAATAAGTCACATTTAGCAGAAAGGTTCGTTGCTCTTCTCACCAAAGTAACCATCAAATTCTACCAAACCCACTACAGCAATACTGTCCCATAGACTAAATGTTGTTTTAAGTGAAAATAATGTGTGAATTTCAATAAAAAACCAAAGTTTGTTTGCAGATGTGCAAGATTGGGATGCTTTTTCAAACTTGCGCCTACACATGCACAACTTCAAACGACTGTAACTCCGTACGGAAAGTCGTATGAAATTCGGGTTTCGACTGACACATTCAGTTTTTTTTCTCCAGCTGATATATTAGCCCCCTCATCCTGAGTTGTCCTTTAAACATGACAGTTAGTCAGTACCATTATTCACCAATGGTATACCATATATGGGGTCGATCATCATCATCCAATTTTACGTCGCAGTTCCACTTCTAGTGGGTTGACGGTTCATGGCTGTACGTAATACACTACGCCACCTTTTACGCTCAGTGGGTGGAGTATCTGAGAGATTCCAAACTCTCGAGTCTTCATGATTCTTCTAGAGGTCAATTCCATTTCTATCCAATGGCTAAGCAGCCTCTACTCTCACAGAATAAATGTGATAATCATGAAAGTTGGTCAGTGTTATCATTGATCAATGGTACCTATGTGTTGTTCCTGATGGGATCAATTCTGGTCATTTTATTCGATCAGTGTGCGGCTTCCACTCTCACAGAATAGGATATGATTATCTTGGAAGTTGGTCAGTATATCATTGACATGTCTTTAAAATCTAAGGAAATTTATGGATCAATTTCGTCATTATGTTTGAACAGTCGAGGGGCTCCTACTCCTGCAAGATTGATCGAACGATCATGAAATTTGGTCAGTATATGATCTTCAGTAGTCATGCTGTGATATGAGACCAATCTGGAGGAAATGGTTTGATCGGATTGGAAGTATGTAACTTATACATCATGTTTGATAGTTGAGCTACTGCACCATTCACAGGGTTGTTTCGCCTCAACCCCACTGCATGTCACCCCAGTTGTTAAAAGTTACCCAATATACCCCCCCCCCCCCCCCAGTGTGTTTATCCATGTACTGTATTTATAAACCAATGCTTCAGTACTATACCGGACACCAACTAGTGGTTATCATCGCATATGGATGGGACAGTACACAGCATGCACAAGCCTGAAGTGTACAATGGTTGTGTTATTCATTTTACTCATAGAGGATTGGTTTTGTACATCCCATCAACGCATCTACCAGGAATCTGATCGAGTCACAATATGCATGTACTATCCATGGCCAAAGTACGGTATGACTGACCACTGGCCAGATTATCGGGTGGTCGATATTCTAACATAACTACAGAGTACAAACAATGCATTTTACACATTCCACACACAAGGCAGTTTCACATTTGAACATGGCTCTAGAGAAGTGGACTTGCACGATTGCATTATTTTGTGTGTAACTTCATGCAAACTCTCTTGTTATTTGAAGCGCATGCAAGAAAAAAAAACATTGACAGGTGGACGTAGCTTTTTACTCATGGTAGAACACACACATTATTACCTCTTCTAGGGGGTAAAAATTTCCAGCACTTTTTTGAACATGCCTGTTTCACCAAGGGAAATAATGGACAATTTGGCAGAAAGTAAATGTAAAATTTGCATTTTGACTGCCAATGAGTCTAATTGTTTTTTGTCTTGTTCTCTACCAGGTATTTCTAATCATCAAGCACGCTCCTCTCGTGTCAGCCCTCGCCAAGATCATGTTCGAAGGGAGCGAGGAGACGCTGGCGCAGCATCCCCCCCCCCCCCCCCCGATTGATACTACTGGTATAACCAAGTACGTCAACTTCAATATGCACTTAGCATATATAAATCCCCCTGGTATAAGCCACAGACGGCACCACTGGTTTAGCATTCTTCATTCCCTCTTGAACTTCATTTCGTTTCCATTTGTTTCTTTTCCATAGAATTTGTGATGCCTTTAGACAATTTTCCAAATTGCTCCCAAGGAGATAAATCTGTATCTTACATTCTCACTTTGTGTTCATTATGGTTGCGTACGTGTTTGCTGTCACTATTGCATCTCTATTGGCTGTCCGATAGAAAAATGATAGGTGGGTTTCGAAGCCAGCATCATCACATGACTGAGGCTAGCTAATTTGCATCATTTTTGTAACTTGATCAAGTTTGTCATATTTTTCAGCAAAACTTTGTTGATGTGCACTACATTTGGGTCTGACAAAAAAGGAGGAAATTTCAAGTTGAACTGAAGATCTTTCTCAGATCTCACTCAGATCCTGATATACATACAACTTTCCTTGAACAGAGTTAATTGTCTTCACATTTGTGCATGCGTATTCGCAGAAATAAATAGCATTCCATCATTCAATAATTAGTCAAGTTATATTCACATATTCCTGCCAATATATTCCTTTACCTGTTATATTTACACATTAGTTTCACTTTGGAATATTCAAAGAGAGAGACAGTAGAACTTTTGTGGAATGTTGAGTCAATTAACAAAATGAAGCGGAAAATACACAACGTGTTCTCTATGTTGTTCATCTGTAATTTCACACATTTTTAGCAATAGGGATTCTCCCTAAGTTTCTCTGCCTAATGGACCAAATTTTGACCTTTGAGAACACCGGTCCACATAGGAACTCCTTAAGGAAATGGGGTTTGGACCTGTAGTTATAGTTTTCCCATTCCCCACATTATAATCTCCGTTGGAGCCTATCATTTACGTTGCATTGTGTTTAAGTTTTTGCCTCTGTCTATTTATATATTATATATATATAATATATATATATATAGACAAGAGGCAAAAACTGTAAAACAACAATGCTACGTAAATGAATAGGCTGGATCTCAGATGAGATGTGAAATATATATATATATATATATATATATATATATTTACCCAAAAAATTGGAAAGACGGTTGCTAGCATTTCAACATGGTCAGTCACTCCATTGAAAACCTGAGAGTGCTTGGAACATGACATGACCCAAATTGGTCCACTAAATCCCGCAAAGCGAAAGAAAATTACGGGGAATTGAACCTGAAAACGACTACACCATTTGGTCTGAACATTGGGAACGACCTACCATAACAAAAGAGGTAAGGGTTAACCACTCGGACCCTCCCTATTTTGCCTCTTGTCAATCACCAAGGCGCGAAATTGGCCTTATTAGTATAATCCTGTCGAGGATTATCTCCTGTCAATCACTGAGGCCAAATTGCCGTCCCAGATTCCACAAGGATCATCCCCTGTCAATCAGCGAAACACTAATTAGCCTCACCCCACCATTGTTCCTAGGTCTATAAAGTCTCAGCCGTCTTCTCTTCGAGTTTTAACTTATGTGGTCACTGCACTGGACGAGGAATAGTTTTGTTCGAAAGCTCTGCATCCAAAATTTATGGCTGTGTTTTACTCCAATTTGTTATCTGAGTCAATCGATATTTCGACATCTCATTATGAGATCCAGCCTCTCATGTACCATAGAGTTGTTGTTTTACAGTTTTTGCCTCTTGTCTATATATTGATATGGATATATGTTGGCAGGTTTACCCACCAGCATATATCATTCTATTCTTCACCCTGACATGACGTGCCGTCGTTTTCTTGCCCAGATGTCTTTCATAGCATTTGTGGCCCCCTCAGAGAGCCTTGAGAGCTGCTAGATAGCAGTAAGGATGGAGGTGGACTCTCAGAGGCACAAAGAAGAGGCCCAACTACGGGACCATCGACTCGCCAACGCGGATAACCGCTGAAGAGGATCGTATTGATCGAGGACGGTAATCAGAGAGCCATAAGTCAGAAGAGGTGACAGAGATGGTAGGGTTTTTTTTCCTCAGCACTGATGCCTCGAACTCATGCACTGCTGCACTCGACTCATTCACTGCTGCACTCGACTCATTCACTGCTGCATCGACTCATCAATGCCTGCACTCGACTCATTCATGCTGCACTAGACTCATTCAATGCTGCAATCTCACTAATGGGCAGCATATCTGGAAGAACGTGATTTGATTTGCACAGGTGCGAGAAGCCAGGTAAGGCTATCAAGGAACCCTGGCTGGTTTGATCGTGGATGAGCCACCCACGAAATCGTCCTCTCTTCTCATGTCAGCTGGTAATTTCGAAGCAGGGGTGTTAACATTCCCAACCTGCTCCAGTGACTGCCATTTCACATCCCCTCGAAAAGTTGATCAGTGACCCCAGGATTCAACCACTTCCTCGCAAAACCCTTGGGAGGAGCAGGAGTTCATGTCCGTGTTTCTTGCAATGCGTGCACTGATACCACTCTGATACCATTCTTCCACAACTCAGTAGCATTCACTCCCTTGCCCTCAACATCCAGCCTCCTCCAGTGGGTAACCCCGATGATCGGGCTTGGCCCTGACCTATGCCTCTAGGGTAACCCATGGAGCGTGCTGATTGAGCTAAGACATCCAGTTGGTGGAACCACCACCCAGTCCTTGTGTCAAACAAGGTCGGAGAACAGCATTTCCACCAGGAAAGCGTGATGAATGCTCAAAGGATCAGATCATGAGCAAAATTTCTCCGCCGACTCGAGGGAATCATTACCGTAGTCACAGACACTGGCTCCATAAAAGGAACACTAACAGCAACTTGTACAGCTTGACCTTAACGGTGGTCTTCTGCACAAAAAGGTCAGCTGTCCTGGTACCCCAGCTGTCAACTCGTGCCTGGCCCTGTTCAGTTTGCAGAAAGAAACCAGAAAGGGTGTAGGCAGCAATTATATCTTTTGTTGACGGTCCAAAAATGTAGGGCAACTAAGCAAACTGACTCCCACCACTCCGCATCACCAAGCACCCGATGATGAAACACACTGTTCATGACAGTGGTTACCTGGGATGTGTGACCAAAGTGAGTTTGTCATAAAGGAATCCAAGTTTTGTCTCAAACTCACTTTGAGTGTCCTTGCCTCAAATAGATCGGTTGTTGAAGTTGGGAAAAAATACAAGCCACATGAGAGCTGAAACACTCACACCTTTGTCTCTCTTGATAACGCAAAAAACTGTAAGAACCATAGAGCTGACAGTCGGCGCCTCGTCATGACGCCTCTTGATCACATGATCGCCAAAGCTACTATCAGTGATGTATGATTTCTGACCTCCGGCTCTCAAAGCTCAGAGCACTCTGCCAACATCGCATGTACCTCTGCTAGGTGCCATATACGAATCTATGGACGACATGAAAAGTTTTCGGAAAGAAAAAATGAAATGATTTTGGTTTTATGGGCACTCCCTCTTTTATGAGTCATTTATCTTGGGAAGATTGCAACATTTTTCTAACAGTAGATTTACATGACAGGGGGTGTGGGGGGGTTATGTGTAAAACCTCTCAGTGTGAACAGTATTGCAAAAGTCCAAATGCCAACCCATCTCGTGTGGAGGACCACGCCCGACTCGCCTCAGGCCGGTGGGGAAGCACAAGCGGTGGCTCGGCCCTCCGAGTGGGGCGCCGCAGCCTCGTGTGCAAGATGCGCGGCCGTGGCCGCAAAGGTAGAGCCCTCTGTCTTGGCCTTGGGAAGTACGCGGGGCCTCAGACTGCAAACACTGACGATTATTTCGGTGCTAAAGATTGGAAGTTAAGCAGCTGTGTCGTCTGCAGGGGTGGACATATAAGGACATTTCTCGTGTCATAGATAGAACATTAATTCTTAACCAATCTTGGTAATTTCTGATTAGCCTGCGGCTTCTTCGCCAAAAGTTCAAAAGTGTTACAGACTACTACAACTTCAAAAGTGGCCCGTACACCGATACTGATGAGAATAATAGGTGTCATTGAAAGGGTTAATCTCTCTTTCTGGTCATTTCTACTGCAGCTGTATCTCTGAGGAAGGAATTGTAGTAAAACAAGACCGGGAATACTCTCGTTTGTCAGATGGATGGAATGGTAAAGGGCTTTGCAAGAAAGTTTGCAGGTGAAAAATAAAAGATACAAACCTATATCTATCCATCGGGAAAAAAAAAGTTAAACGGCTTTAAAAGATCCAGTGGGAAACTAAATCCAGCGATGACAGGTTGCTGATTGCCAGGTGATAGGTACATGATCTATCTAGACATTCCTTTCTAAATGTTCATCTCAATGAACTAGCACCATCTTTGTTCATCACATCACAGGCGAGTCCATCTCCTCAGGAGGGGCAGAAGGGCCGTCCACCACCCCTGACCCCCTGCACCTCCCAAGGCCACAGTAGAAGACCCCCCAGGCGCCGTCGCTTCACCCAGCATGGACTCGAACATCACAGATGAGGAAAAATCTCTAGCCGCCTCCAGACAGGGCTCAGAACAAATGTTGGCAAAAAGGTAATATTTTATCCAAGTTTTCAAAGCATTTTCCTCATATCACAAGAGGGATATGGAAGCTGTTCATAGGCTGAGGTTGGTTGATCCACTGCTCTGTGATCAGTGCTCCACATGAGCGAAAGAGTACAATAAACAACCTATTTCCCAGAAACTGAGAAGAAAAGAAATATTGCTGTGGACAAGGGTAGTTACTAGTTAGTGCAGGTGGCATACCAGGTTGCACGGCGATGCACGACCTTGTTCTTATGCCTCGCCAGGGAGTTTCAGAGGAAGCCTCTGCACACCTCTGCCCATCTGTATTGTTATTCATTAATGGGTGATAATCCGCCTGTCAACCTATTGTTGGAATCTGTTCAGCCTCAAGAGAGAAAAACCCTTAATTACACTTCAGAACTACGCGAATGGTTTTATTCGTTTTTCACACACTGTAGGCACATTGAATTGCCATGCGTTACGGTATAGCCGTCACCTTTTCTCAGTGAAAGACCCTGATGGAGTTGTCAGAGCTTGGGGAGAGAGTCAGCCTGGGAGTGGACTTTTTGTTAATGAATCATTTGATGCAATGGGATACCACTTTGATTTGAACTGCAACCCATGTGGATGCCAACTTATTGCCAGAGCACTAGCTAAACCTGTCAACCACATCTGTTAAGCTGTTAAGCTACCCTGACTCCCTGCTGTATCCCTATGCTCATATAGGCCTACAACCAAATAATATAGCGAAACATGTTATTTTCACCAGAACAATTCCCCCCTCTAGCACCCCCCCCCCCCCCAGCACTCCCCTTCCCGAACTCTGGCTCATCTCTGGGGTGATTTGGTTCAGGTTTCAAAATTGTCCATGGCTTCCATGACCTTTCATCTGACTACTTCTTTTTAATTTGCCACAATGTTACCTGTAGACGGGCCATTGTCTCAAGCTTTGTGGTGAATGTTACAAATTGGGCATTCAGAAGTACTTCATTTCGCAAAGAGTGATCAATGAGTGGAATAGCCTGCCTGCAGTTGTTGTTGGGTCTAAGAGTGTTGATTGGATTCAACAGCAGACTTGACTTGTTTTTTCGGGAATTGTGGGAGAATTCTACGAGTTCTGTTGTTCTTCTCTTTGGGTTGTTATGGTTTCAGGATGGTTCACGAGGGCTTGGTTCCCTCCTGACCGTTCCTTATTAAAACTAAAACTGACACACAGCAGCATCTGCTTAGTTACCACACTACGCTGGGGAAAAATTCCCATGGCCAGCTGGTACTGCACTGCTTCTTGAGAGCTAAGGATATACAGCACACAACCATTTCCGCCAAGCTGATCACGGCAACGTGGTGTGACAACGGAATGTAATTGGGAGTATACATTTCTGTGATCTCTCATTAAACTTTAAAGTTGGTCAGACAGGTTGCTGTTTGGAGGTTAGGTGGCAGGGGGGGGGGGGGGGGGGAGGGAGTTGTGAGACTAGCCTTGACTTTATTTTAATCTGAAACATTGGGGCCAGAGTTCCACGTCAATGGTCGAGGTGGAATCTCCAGCTTGTGGAAGATCAGGAAGGGGAGTGTACAAAATGGCAAAGTTTTCTTTTTTTATTCCCCTGTATAGACAAGAAGATATTGTAAAGTTTAAAGAAAAAAAGTGACAGTGAACCCAACACACATGAAATGGACTGTACAGAAACGGAATAATACTTGAAAGAAAAGCAACAAATCACAACAATTATCCATGTTGTGGTGTGAAATACAGTAGAGGTAGAAGCATTGGAGTCTTTTAAAAAACCTGTTCATTAGTTGTAATTCTAATGCCACATTCACCACCGAGTAATTTGGCATTTTCACATGTTGTAATCATTGTGAGCTATTGCTGTGGTGTGGCTAGTTCGCATGGAGGCACGCACGATTAGTGGTAAACATCCTGCGCAATCGGTAATAATCACAGCAGGCTCACGGGATAGACACCGTGGGGGGCTGCTCACAGGTAGCACCGCGGGGGGGGTAGGGCGAACATGCAAGGTGGAAGGGTATTCACAGAATGATTGCATGCTCTCTCCCTCTCTTATTTTCGCAGGCCGTACCTTGCAGCTATCTCAGTGACCTTGACTGCAGCATGGTGACTACAAGGCTCTGCTCACTCTCTGTCTGCTGCATGCCATGTGCTATAACCACAGTAAGTGTACTGTATCACAAACCAACCAATGAGAATTTGAACACCTCAAGACTGGTATTTTAGGTATTGAAGCTGAGGCAGAAGATCATGCATCATTGTACTCAAAGTCAAACATGCGCTGTTAGGGAAACAATGAGAAAACAATGACAACTGAACACATTGGCAGAAGAATGGTAGAGTGGTATCAGTGACACTTTACAACCACCTTCCAGGTCGAATTTCAGCGGTCAGCCGGACGATTTTCCCTGGGTGGCTTGCCGTGCGAAGGGGGAGGTCTTGGTCTTGGAAGTGAACTTCATGGGTTTCCGCTTGTGATGCAGGGATTTTATAAGTGGCTGGGATTTGTTTACGTCCACGGGGATTTGCAATGAGTCCGGCTGGTGAGCAGTCCGTTGAACTTGAACTTATGATCCTCTGGTTCAGAGAAAATGGCGGGTATGGAGTCACTAACGGTCCTTCGGATGGGGACATAAGTGACGGTCCCGGGGCAGGTGGCAGTGTTATCATCTGAGCACTAGTCGAGTTATCGCGGGTGCTTATCCACGATCAATACGGCCAGGGTTTCAAGATCAGCTTAGTTGGATGCTCTGAACCCGTGAAATCAAATACAAATCAAACATCTTGGTTAATGTGGTCCACTTTCTGGCATTTTAGGTATCAAAGTTGAGAAGAGATCATTGCATTGGCATGAGTTCAATGATGTGTCTGTTTTGCATTGTCGATGCCAAATGTTTTCACTGTCTGAATTTCCCAAAAATATGGTAGAAATGTTCAACATTCAGGCCCAATAAACTTTAAGGAACGTAGGGAATTGTTCACTGGTTAGTGTCATTTATAGGTGAAGCACTTAGCGGCCAGCAACTGTCGCCACACTATGGATGCTTCTAGTCCTGTTGTTAGAGCTGCTAACCACAACTCCCTCTCTTTTGACATCACCGATCAGGATGGTTTAAACAGACCAAAATATTAATAGAAAATATAACGAATGACAAAAAAAACACTGGTGTGATTGAAAAGCGCGACTTGCCAGTTTGAGCCTCATCATTTAATTTGGAGTCTATTGGAAACAAAATATTACAGTTAGTATGGTAGGTGTGCATATCAGGAGACCACCATGGTAATATTGTTCCTTGCACGGGAGTCCGGTACTTATCTATGCAGCCACGCTGTTGGGCTTGTGTGTGTGTGTATATGGTGTGTCTGTGTGGATCACACCTACCTTGATTCAAGTCAGGAAATGCCTGTTTGATCACGTTGAAACTAGGTATGTGTCCCCATGTGGAGTACATGAACGCCATTACTTGGGGGTCTTTTTGAAAAAAGGGAAACGTAAAAATAGGGTATTCTGCCGACTTTTCCTTGTAATCAAGCGAAGTCAGACATGCCTGGTGCAATCAAGTTGAAACTTGGTAGGTTTGTAGGTGTTTTACGTTTCCCTGATAATTACATGAGCCGGTTTTATTGTTCAGTAGGGGGTCAATTGTGAAGAAAAAAAAAAAGTGATGTGGAGGGAAAGGAACTCTTAAATATGGACATTCATGTTACTTTTAGCTTGGAATATTAGCTAAGTCAGACATGCCTAGTCCAAAACTGTAGTATACTCCCGATGATGAGTATGATGCTATTTTCATTTTGTGGGTGTAGGGGTCAATTTAAGAAAAAATTGAAAACCGTGGAAAACTCAAGTCCAAGGTGCTGGGGGATCAAGTTCAATTGGTGGGTGTGTTCCACGATGAGTCATAAATATTATTTTCGTAGTCATCGGGGCAATTTGGGTAAAAAGTGAAAACTTGTATAATTCTGGTATTTTCCAAGTTCACCTTGATGTGATATTACATCAGTGCACAAACACTAATCATTTCAGTGTCAGTAGGAGGATCGATTGATGCCGAAGCGAAAAAAGGCATGGATGCTATTGATCATAGTTTAGGTATATATGGTGATTGAGTAGGAAGGTGGTTTCCAGCTTATCAAATATGCATGTACATTAATACTATTGAGACTCTCTAGTTGAGCAAATTTGAAAGTATGGAAAAAAATGCAAATTCAAATTAAATCCAGATTATACAATATTCAGTTTCTCATGAGTAGGGGTCAATTCTTGTCTTGAGTCAGAAATGCCTGATCCAGTCAAATTGAAACCTGCGACATGCGTTTCTGTGAGTTCACAAGTGCTATTGATTTTACTGTCCAAGGATTCCACAAAGCTTTTGGCTTTCTGGTTATATTTAGTATTATTGATATTCCACTATTAGCTATACCACAACAGCTATTTGAGAGCATAGCGCTGACGTTCAGGTCCCAGGACAAGGCCTCCTACAATCCTGTCCCGCGGAGCGCTTGCGTGCCATCTGAACCAGCCTGCAGCCCCAACGCATGATAAGGCCCTCACGCTGGACATCGTCTGCAGGCTCGTGAGGTCCTCGTCTTCTCCGAGGACAGGGCCTGCGTTCTTTGAGGACAGACACCTGGCCTGCATTGAGGTAGGTCTTTGGTAGGATGATTTAAAAGGGCCGAAGCCTGTAGGATCGAATGTTAAGGACTTGACATGATTCCTGGAGGATCAACAACTTGCCTGCATCCAGGCAGGTCTTTGGCAGAATGGCTTAAAGGACTACTGCAGGCTGATTTATACAGGGCGAATTTAATAGCTGGATAAAAACTGCATGCGTCAGTCCAGACCGAAAGTTCTTAGGACTTTCCGTTCGGAGTTATAGTCATTTGAAGTTTTTGTTTTGTGAAGCATGTGTATTGCGCCCCCCAAGATGAAATGCATCCCATCATGCAATAATAAGTGATGTCACCACTTGCACCAACCCTGCAACATTCTTTGTTTTCTATTGGAATTCAAACGTACCGTATTCATTCCGTTACGCGCCCAGGGCGCTTGCAAAGTTTCAGGATGGGCGCTCACGAGAGTATAATTATTTTTTGATATTCACGAGCATTCCAGCGTGTATTATACTGTACTGACGTATAGTACGGATACACAGAGATAACCTGTTACGGCAGGAAGGAAGCTCGTTTGGTGAGTTATTTATTGTGGAGAGTGGGGTTGTAAGGGGGGGGAGGTGGAAGCACTGTATGTTGGAATTAGAAAGACATTGTTTTGCCTCAACGTTCGCAATATTTAATGGGGTTTGTTCATGTACAGATGTTGTCACATGTTGGAGCAAATAAATGTTGCAAATTCTGCAAAGCCCAGGAGTTGTTTATGGGAATTCAATCTGCATTGCAAAAAAGTTGGGTGGGCGCTTACGGGAGATGGGCGCTCATCGGAATGAATGCGGTTCATTTCACTGCGAGAAACATTGTGCTTGTATGGGAGAGGATTGCTTGTAGGTGGGTTGCAGTGTTGACGGTTACTGTGGTGAGAGAAAGACAACAGAACTTCTGCTAAATGTTGACTTATTCAAAAAAATGATACAATCAAATACATTACATAGTTTCCTGTGTGTCCATGTGTGACGTCATGCGTTATTGCTCAATTGGGATTCTCCCAAATTGCTTCTTGCTTAATGGCCCAACTTTGAAGGCCAATTAACTCCACATATGAACATATTAAAATGGGGTTGTACCTACAAATACAGTTTTCCATTCTCCAAACATAACCCTGTTGGATCCAAGCCTGCAGTGGCCTTCAACCCTCCAGTTCGTGGGTAGTGCAGCGCCTACCATCTTGATGAAAGGTCAACTTTGGAGTCAAGTAAAAAATAAAATTGGTGGATCACTTGCACTCAATAAGATGTAGAAGTTCCTAGGGGGTCCCTGGAAACAATTCATGTCTGTGCGGAGCAGTTTCAGGCCTACACCTGTTTTTGATGTGTGTTATTATCGTTATATTTCAAATTTATACTTGATGATGCTTTGGCAAGAAGGTGAAATGAATAAATAAAAAGAGATCCATGGGTGTCTAGGCTGTTAAAGAATATGGTTCTGTGAAGCAGAAGAGTTTATGAATATGATGAGTGGTATAAGTCATTCTTTTTACATCCCGCCAGGACACTTAAACAAAAGCATTCCAAAGTGCATTAGAATTACAAAAATTTATATTACCCAAAGTATCACGAGGCCTGGTGTAACATATATACACACATGTAATGTAGGTTACATGGAGGGATGAAGTCATACTGGGATGTGGGTTTGCATAAGTAGTCTTGATCTCTATTGTTTTGGGGCCCCAGGGCAAGGTCATCCAAGGGTGAAGTCTAAAACCTGTTGTGAAAATGGGTAGCCCAGAATGCTTGGTCAAATCAAGTGAAAATCGGATATGCAGCTTTCTCAGGGTAGAGTACTAGAACTCTGTTGGTCGTTTGCTCAGATCATGGATCATTGTGGTAAAACATTAGTGAAAATTTATACATGGTCATCGGTTGAGTTGTAAGCATTGATAACTTCAACCCCACCAAACTCCTGACTTGGAATGGGGGTTCCTCATAATGAGGATGTGAACCCTATTGTTTTGGGGTAAGGTGACAGGGTCATCCTGAGGTCAAAGGATGAAAACCTTGTGAAAACACAACGGAATGCTCAGAATCAGTCAAGGAATCATAAGGCATTCTGGTTTTCAGGGTGATTTTTGCGTTGTGTGTTGCCAGTCCTGAATTTTTGTTTCTATTACAGGGTGCTAAGGCAGAGAGTGTTCTGCTCTGAGGAATTACTACAAAGGAGATGAATTGTTCCTGGACATGTTGATGATGAGTACCAGACAATGAAGGTAAAAAAAGGCAGTATACAATATTCAAGTTCTTCACAAAATATTCATCAAATGAGAAGAAGCAAACGGGCTATCCAAAGCATTGCAAAGCTCATCAGCATGTTGAAATTATTTGAATATCTATTAGTTCACCCTTATAACATACTCATACTTCATATCTGTTTTAAAAATTAGTCGCACCAGTCTGGTTTTTGTGGACTTACCGGCCTTCTGGGGGATTTTCCATGTGACAATACATTATTCAGCTTTTAGAATTCCGACAAGAATGATGTGGTTTTACCATCATACTTGGTCAGTGTTATGATGGGATAGTGATACCTTCCGGGTTCTCCATCTTGATGTTGATTGAAAGAAGTTTTATTTTTTTTGTCATGCAATTTGAAATTCAGGATTCACTATGTGTTCCTGGAGCAAATGGGCAGTGCTTCATTGCTTCCCTAAGCGCTGACTTGAGATGTGAGGGAACAATTGACACTGGATTATTCCCTGCTGCTTATTCTTGAGAATTTGTGTAAAGTTATCGAAAGCAGAAAGTCATGGAAACACTTAGTACATTACACGTCTGGGAAAAGTTGTCATTAGACAAGAGTACATTCACTCAATGCTGCAGTGGGGAAGTGACACCAGGGTAAAATGTCAGAGTTTTGCCACACACCCCACACACACAGCGATGTGAAGCCATTATAAAAAAGGAACGGTTAGCACTATGTTTGCCGGGAAGGGGTGGGGGGACGGGTTGGCTATTCTCAGAATGTAATTGAACATGGAACCATAAATACCTGATGTGTGCATGCATGTTCAATGATTCATGCCGCAGCAACATGTAACTCCCCCCCCCCCAGTAACAATACAGACACAGTACATGTTTCGTCTGCTCTCAAACGACCCATTTTTTTGTCGCTCCCCACCAGAGGAAGCCGTTGAACGTAGAGTACCTCATGATGGACGAGTGCATGGTCCTGAGGCCGACAGGGACACCGCTGACTGGATAGACTTCATCAAGAGACTGCCATCGGGGGAGATTGAACGAACGAGGAGGGTGAGTAGACCATGAATGGAGACGAGTAATCGATAATAGTAATTGTGATTTATAATATGTAGAATGTTGTCTCCTGGAGCATGAGAAAAGGACATTTGACAAGAAAAGACACTTCATGAACGGTGAGTTGTGAGATTCTGAGACTACTAATGGCAACTGCAGGATTGGTGATGTGAGAAATGGGGAACTATCCACAATCTGAGCCTCATTTTAATACAATGTTTGTATGTGAAGTTATTAACCTTCAAAATTGGTGCATCATGCAGAGAAGTCGAGGAGTGTCCCTATGGTGCAATAGTTTGAGAGTGATCAATGAAAGTAATTATGATTTTAATATGTAGAACGTTGCCTCCTTGAGCAATGAAAAAATGACATTTGACAAGAGAGGACACTTCATGAATTGTGAGTTCTGAGATAGACTACTAATGGCAACTGCAGGATTGGTGATATTGTGGGGAATGGGGAACTACACACAGGTCTGAGCCTCATTTCAATACGATGTTTGTATGTGAAGTTATTATTCTTCAAAATTTGGTGCATCATGCAGAGAAGTCGAGGAGTGTCCCTATGGTGCAATAGTTTGAGAGTGATCAATGAAAGTAATTATGATTTTAAATATGTAGAAAGTTGCTCGGAGCATGTGAAAAAAATGACATTTGACAAGAGAGGACACTTCATGAATTGTGAGTTCTGAGATAGACTACTAATGGCAACTGCAGGATTGGTGATATTGTGGGGAATGGGGAACTACACACAGGTCTGAGCCTCATTTCAATACAATGTTTGTATGTGAAGTTATTAACCTTCAAAATTTGGTACATCATGCAGAGCAAGTACTTACTACTAGCAATTACTAGGTGAGCTACTGTGACATTGGCACTCGTTCCCGCACATATTGGCTGATGCTCGCAGTGAGAAGAGACTTGTTCATTTTGTGAATGGGGGCATGGCTTCATCTAATGAAAATGTGATCTCCTGGAAGCGATTGTCTTGTTAGATGATGACATAATGTCATATGACCTGGCAACCAATTAGGTTTTTACATTGGAGCTTAATGGCTTAATGGCATAAAGTAAATTGGAACAATTACAGGCGACTGAATTCTATAACACATGTATGGCCTGACAATAAATAATATGTATACTTCAACGATGCATAAACATGCGTGTGTTATTTAGTGTCCTAAGGGGTTTCGGAAAAGTCATGTATAAACAGCCCAATAATACATAGGAAGGTCAGCTGAATCCATTGGTCCAATGCCCTCTCTGTGTTCTTCTGGCCAGAATTAATGGCTCAACTGATTTATGTGAAGTTATTAACCTTCAAAGTTTGGTGCATCATGCAGAGAAGTACTTTACTACTAGCAATTACTAGGTGAGCTACTGTGACATTGCATTCCTTCCCGCACATATAGTCTAATGCTAGCAGTGAGAAGAGACTTGCTCGTTTGTGAAAAAATGTGTGAAAATGTGATCGCCTGAAAGTGATTGTATTGTTAGATGATGACATAATGTCATATGACCTGGCAACCAATTAGGTTTTTACATTGGAGCTTAATGGCTTAATGGCATAAAGTAAATTGGAACAATTACAGGCGACTGAATTCTATAACACATGTATGGCCTGACAATAAATAATATGTATACTTCAACGATGCATAAACATGCGTGTGTTATTTAGTGTCCTAAGGGGTTTCGGAAAAGTCATGTATAAACAGCCCAATAATACATAGGAAGGTCAGCTGAATCCATTGGTCCAATGCCCTACATTCTGTTTCTGCCCGAATTAAATGGCTCAACTGATTTATGTGAAGTTATTAACCTTCAAAATTTGGTACATTATGCATAGAAGTATTGTACTTTTACTACTAGGAATTACTAGGTGAGCTACTGTGACATTGCATTCCTTCCCGCACATATAGTTTAATGCTAGCAGTGAGAAGAGACTTGCTCGTTTGTGAAAAAATGTGTGAAAATGTGATCGCCTGAAAGTGATTGTATTGTTAGATGGTGACATTATGTCATATGACCTGGCAACCAATTAGGTTTTTACATTGGAGCTTAATGGCATAAAGTAAATTGGAACAATTACAGGCAACAGATCACACTTCTATAACACATGTATTGGCCTGACAATGAATAATATATATACGTTAACGATGCATAAACATGCGTGTGTTATTTAGTGTCTTCAGGGGTCTTGGAAGGGTCATGTAAAATGGTCTTATAATACTTAAGAAGGTCAGCTGAATCCATTGTTCCAAACCCTGTTTTAGTATGACATTCTGTTACAAAGTTATCATACTTCAAAGTTTGGAGTTGGGGACTTTGTGCATATTGCACAGTACCACGGACAAGAAATTCCAAAAAAATTGCACAACCATTCATGATGTATGGGCTGAAAAAAACCTTAACAATTTCTCATTGTAATCTAGTGTTTTTTATGTTTGAAAAACTCGACATTGCTCAAACGCCCCACATCGTTTCTACCCAGAAATAAATGTCTCAACTTATCATAGTGAATCTTGCCTGAAACAGTTGATTCTTTAAGGAGAAATTAGTGTCATTATTTCTGTCGGTTGGATTGTGGGCGTCGTTGTTTCTTTTCCTTCGGTTTGCTCCGTGGTACTTCGTGGTGATGGGTAGAGGCTGGGGATTCCAGAGAGTCGATCAATCTAGGCGATCAGTGCTTTTGCTGCTGAGATGGACAGCGTCAATGAAGAGACTTTTGTCGAGGTCACCGTCTGCGTATTGAACGAACCACTGTTCTTGATGTACCTACATTCAAGTCTTTCGGTTAGGGCATTGAGTCCCTCGTCGAGTTTTAGTACAGCCTCAGAGTATTCATCCTTCCGAGGGCATGGTCCCGATACTGTGAGATAGGGCATGTGGTCTCGTTTATTAAGTTGAAGGGTGGTGACTAGTTGTTCAAACTTCCAGAATATGCTCAGTTTCCTTGTCTTGGGCGGTGTCATTTGTTCCAACGTGGATCGTGATACTTTGATATTGTGATATGTCCAGGTCTTCTACTGCTCTGTGTATCGTGTCCACTGTTTCACCCCTTAGGCACATTATATCTGTTTCAAGGAATGGGCGGCGTCTGCTCTGTCCAAAATCTCTCAATCGAATCACATAATTAGGTTCTTTGTGGGTTTAGCAATAGGACTTTCCAAGGGGGTTTCACTCACCACATCTGCATAGGTAGGCAACCTTTCTGTCGTTTTCTGGCATTGATTGTGTGCCCGTCTCTACGGTGGTTGTCTTGAGTGGATATCTGTTTTCTGAGTTTGTCAATTTCATCGAGGGCGATTAGTAACGTTCGGTGGTTGCTTGTAAGGTGGTCGCAGGCTCCTGCTTTATTGCAGATCCACGGTTTTGTCTTGGCCGGTGGTTTATCGAGACCAGCACATACTACATGTAATTTTTGGTTACAAAATACAAAATAATCTCCTTGGAAGCATCAGGGTCAACCGGATAGCGACAGTCCTTTGAACATATAAAGCGATAATCCGTTTGTGTAGCCACACCGTGGTCTGCGTCAGTGTCTATTGTTGCCATTGTTGGTGATCAGTGTACCTTGCGGATTATCGATCGCTACTGCTACACTCAGGACGTCTGGGTGATCCTAGCTCGGATGATAATGAAAGGCTGTATTACCGTTCGATAGGATATAGGTATAGGCCCAACCTTCCAGGCTATCCGCAATTTCAGAAGTCCGTATGTGATAAATTAGCCGTTAAAATTCTGGTAGATAAAATCCTTCAAAGTAAAAAAACAGGAATGAAAGATTACTTATCAAATAGTATGTCCGCTGCCTGGTTCCATGAACACATAAACATGCATTAGCGTAACTTCATTAGCTTCGTCAGCTTCTTACTTCATTAGTCTTACTTCATGCTTGCGAAGTCTTCCAATGTTGAGTCTAACATTGTCCCAGTGGTGTTCTCCATACCTTTTCTACTGTCCTGAACCCCTTGGGGTTTCCAAGGGGTTCCAGTTGTATTATTGTAATTTTGAATTAGGCGAACCTTTAAACAATGTTTCTTTCCTTATGCAGGCCATCAGAGCATTCTTCTTGCTCCGAGATCTCTCTATAACCCTGCGGAAGGAGACAGAGGATAAACTACCCCTCACCAAAGAGAGCCAGCTGATCAAATTGGCAGATAAACTAGACCTCAGTGAGTAAAACCACATGATCACATGCACAAATAATGATACAAATCTCAATAAGTAAAAACCTCACAACCATGTGTAAACATAATTGTAACAGTCCTTGGGGACCCGCTGCCCTAGTCTGTATAGTTATGTGGGGAAGCATGTATCTCTGTGGGTTAAACAGTCATGTTTAGCAACATTCTAAACAACCTTAGTGAGGTAATCCCACATATTCTCGTGTGAACATAATAGTAGCTGACTTCAGTGGATCACACTCACACAATTATGTGTAACATCATTGTAACAGACCTCAGGAGTTGAACATGCACAATTATATGTAACAATCATTGTAACAGACCTTAATGAGTTAACCCACTCAATATATATATATATGAGTCAAACCCATGCGTTGCGTGTAAAAACAATTTTAACAGACCTCTGTGAGTCGAACCACATTTATGTGCACAAATACTACTTCACCGACATGAGGTTCACCAGTCATTTTGAAACTGATTGTAACAGACTAGATTGTAACAGACTGAACCCACTCAGTCATGTATAAAAATCATGGTAACTACCTGACCTCAGTGTTGCATTGAACCTATACACAGGGTTCCCACGGTCATGGAAGACCTAGTCTTGTGTTAAGACGTCAATTATTCCTGATTTTCCCTGCTGCCTTTTAATATTAAGCCCGCATTACATTTCTTCACTGTGCCACCCTTGTCTTCTGTATCCACGTCCGGTTCAAATTGTAAAGATTTTTTTGAAGATATTATTTTCAGCCATCTTCAAATTGTCAAACTGCTAAACGGTAGATCCTCGATGTCGCCTATTGTAACATGCTGTTATGGTCTAACCATTTAAAAAAAAATCTTGAATTAACTTCAAGTTGGAAGTTCTCTATCCGTGTGGTTGTTGTGGTTGGCCGCTTTCAATATTTGAAGCAAAATTACAATTGGACAAGACGTTGATACAGAGTAGACAGACTACAGGAATAGTGGCGCACTGCAGAAATATAATGATGGCTGTGCGTGCCGCATAAAATCCAGCTGAAAAAAAAAAAAGACATAGGAATATTTCAACGTCCTAACAGAAGACTATTGAAGACCTGGAAAAGTCATGGAAATTCATCATGAAAATCCAGGCCTGGATAAATTTAAAAATTCAGTGAAAGGCTTGAAGTCCTGTAAAAGTCATGGAAGTTGTCATGAAATTATGTCGTCACTTTTCTCACAGCTGTTTGCTGGCGTTGCTTTGCCCTTTTTGGTGTTCACAGTTTGAGGATGCTTTGTGCGATACTGTCCTAGAGAAGGTCATGGAAATCCTTTATTTGGTCACGGAAAAGTCATGAAATTCATCAATGAAAATCCAGGCCTGGATAAATTTAGAAATTCAGTGAAAAGGTTGAGTCATGGAAAAGTCATGGAAGTTGTCATGAAATTATGTCGTCACTTTTCTCACAGCTGTTTGCTGCTGTTGCTTTGGCCCTTTTTTGGATGTTCATTTGAAAATTCTATGCGAGTTGTCATAGAGAAAGTCATGGAAAGCCTTTATTTGGTCCATGAAAAAGTCGAGGGAATTGATTGCCCAGAATCTGCTACAATCATGTGGATAATTCCAGCAGAACTCGGTAACTAATGCAGACCTCATTGAGTTGCACCTACCCAGGCATGTGTAAAACTAATTGTGAATGAACTCATTGGCTTGAATCTACTCCGTCAAGGTAACAGACCTCGGTGAGTTCAACCCTGACAGTTGTTAACATAGTTGCAGCAGATTACAGTAGTGTGTAAAATGTAACTGTAGCAGATCTCAGAGACTCATACCCACACACACGGTTCTTGTGGTAAAATCAATGTCACAGAGCTCATTTGGTAAACATTTTTTATTATGTGGAGACAAAATTATCATCACACAGGAAAATGCTTATGAACAGTAGTGATGCTGCAAACCAAGGAGAAATATATGTTTTTTGTTGCCATATTCAGGCTTCAGAAGATGTACATGTTTGAATGAGAGACTAGTCACATTTGATCCTGTTACTTGGTATTTTCAGAGACTTGGAAAAGAAAACTAGGCTCAACTTCCTGCATTCTCTCTTTTCAGATAATAGTGACCTAATTGGCTTACCGGTCATTACCAAAGATAAAAGGTTAGTTTGAGGCTTCTGTGCACAACTTTCCTATTATCTAGGGCCCGGGAGAATCCGCGTTTTGAAATGGTAATTCCGCGCGCCAATTCGGCAAATCCCGCGTCTTCCGCGCATCGCAAGATCGCCATTTTCCGCGCAATTCCCGCCATGTTTACCTGTTCCGGAAAGTCAGGGCTTACTGATTCGAGCACTAACAACTATTCATTCAGCCGTAACATAACTATGTGATATGCTGTGCATCGCGCTAATATACACTGCCGCATATTACATGAGACACACTCAAACTACGAATGGCATATGCCACCACATAACCATTGTCTCGATTTGGAATGGTTACCGAAGCAAGACAACGGCCTTGATTTGATTGTGAGTTCTAAAATCATTGCGAAAACTAAATAATTATCATCGTTGTACCCATGAGAAATTGGTGAATTAACCCATTCATTCATGGCATTGAGTAACGAAGGTCTAGCGAGTCACAGGCCACAGCAACATTTTAAGTGCTGAATCGGGCCTACCGCTAACCTACCCTAACCGTCGATTGTTTCGATCTTAACCAAGGGCCAATGCTAAAACCCCATAGACGTTAGTTGTGCGGAGATATGATCGAACTTGGATGTTACCGCACTACAATTGTGTACATCACATCACAAATAAGCAACATCAACTTGCGTCAACTATCCACACTAATACTTCGGCTAAACATCGCTCTTCTCCTTCTCTTCCTCTCTCGCCGCTATTGGTCAGAATAGGAATATAAATTAGGGGCACAGCACTTAACCCCATCGACTTGACATGTGTGAGTGTCCGCTGTCGTGGACGTGGACGTTCATTAATCCCCATCCACGTGGCTCTAAAACTTCCACAGTCAGACATAGTAGGGCCAGCACACGCGCCATCTTTATGGTTCATTGAACATCAGAAGCACGCCCCACTGCACAGGGGCACTGTGCGGTGTCTGCCGCTGTGGCAATTCCGCGGAAAGTAGCCGGGGTGTTTCTTTTCTGTTGAAGACCGGGCTTGGGATTTCGGAGTTCGCACAATTAATACTGAATATACTATCAAGGCTTTGTAGTTGTAAATCCAAACTTTACATGATATAACCTTCACACTTTCAACAAAGGGATTGAATGGAAAGGGAAAATGGGGACTGGCACTTGAATTTCCTTGATAGTCAAGCACACTTAAATACTGAATATACTTTCAGAGGCTTTTGAGTGTATCCAACTAATATCAAATAAACTCTCACATTTTCAACAAAGGGAATTGAAATTGATAGGAATGGAGACTGCAACTCGAATTTTTTTTTTTTCCCATGAAAGACAAGCACCATTTTCCGGCCGCAATCTATTATTCCCGAAATTCCGCGCTGATGCCCGCCCGAATTCCGCGCATAAATGTATTTTCCGCGATCGCAGATTCTCCCAGGGCCTAACTATTATCCACACAATGTCGTGAGAATTGATTCAAATTTGTGTTGATATCATCAATGTAGTGTTGTGCTACAATATTTGGTGGTACGGTGTGGGGGGGTGGGGTTATGTTACCAATATTAATATTCACGATCGTTGGAGCCGAACTATTTTCAACAACTTTTCCACCATCGTTGCTTGTAAACACATAACCAACAATGGAAATGACCCTTTTTATTGTCCAGACTGGGTGTTAGATTGAATTTGGCCCATGATATTAGAACAGTCCTTGTTAGTTTTGGTGCTGATCAAAATCATCATCATCATCATGAACTGTTCTCATAATAATATATCAATAATGTGCAAGCTGCAAGAACAACACCTTCAGATCTATAATTAAGCTAACCATGTCCACTTTGTCCAAAGTTTTTGGACAACATCAGAGGAGGAGTTGGATAGATGGTTTTGGCGATGTAATATCACATCCTGTCAAAATCTCATGAGGTACATACAGCCTGGGTAAACTCCATTTGGCAAAAATTGTCAGGTTACATGTTTTGGCAGTGTTGTCATGATAATACCTCGGAGTAATCTTTGACAGAATGCTTTACATGAAAAGCCATGTTAGAACAAACAACCAACCCAGCTGTTCATTATTAATCTATAAAAATTCGTCGTCTGCGTACATATCTCATGCAAATCCACGGAACGCCTTTGTGCATGCAATTCACGACACTCACGCTAGGATTATTGTAAACAGTACTCCTTTACATGGACGCCCCTGCTGTCGAGCTTGGAAAGTTGCAGACATGTGCAAAACTCGGCTGCTCGTCTAGTTACTCGCTGCAGGAAAGATGAACACATCAAACCAATATCTTAAGGACGCTCCATTGGTTCCCTATCCAGATCGCTTGAAATGAATTGCCCGCCTGCGTTAACGCTCTGCATGCATGGCACCACTGTACATGGCAACCTCCCAACTGAATATCGCCTTCTCGTCGCTCCGTTCATCGTCACATTGTCTCATACTTCTTATCATTGGGATAGAGCCTTCTCTTCGCTGCTCCAGTGATTTGGAACATTTGGCCCACTCTGACATCCATAATGGCATGATTGGGTTGACTCCTTCAAACGATCACTGAAAACTTACTTGATGCTCAAAGATTGATTGTATATACTCTTATATAGCGCTTTGTGATATTTCTTGTAAGGCGCTATATCTCCATGTATTATTATTATCATTATTAATATGATGTGTAATACCAATGGTGATCGAATCATCTGTTTGTTTTGGTGCTGTTTCTGATTCCTTGACGAGTCAGAGGAATCCTTTCAGTCAGACAGTGTGTGTATGTGTGTATGTCGCCTAGCTTGTGAACATGAATAACTCGAACCCCACTGGATGGTATGAAGCTCATACTGTATGTGTGTACCCCATGATGAGTACTGCACCCTATTGTTTGGGGTCAGGTCAAAGGTCTCTGAGGTCACCAAGGTCAAAGTCTGAAAACCTTGTGAACACGATAAGTCCAGAAACGGTGGTCTGATCAGGTCAAATTGGTGTGTAGCTTTCTTCTGGAGATTACAGGAACCCTATTGTTCTGGTCTAGGTCGGACGCGTGGAATTTTGGTCAAAATAGAAATTTGTGAAAAGTGTAATAATTTGGGTCATTTTGGCTTGTACACGATAACTCGACCCCACCTGGATGGAGAAGCTCATAACGCGGGTATGTGTGTTCCCCATGAGGAGTAACAATGAACCCTATTGTTTTGAGGTCAGGTCAGAGGTCATCTTAGGTCCACGCATAGTCAAAGTCTGAAAACCTTGTGAACATGGTTGAGTTCCAGAAGGTTTGGTTTGGATCAGGTTCAAATTGGTGTGTAGCTTTCTTATGGGGGAATTACAGGAACCCTAATTGTTCTGGTCTAGGTCGGGGGTGAATTTTGTCAAAAATAGAATTTGTGAAAAGTTAATAATTTGGTGGCCATTGTGGCTTGTGACAAACTCGACCCCACCTGGAAGAATTATAAGCTCATACTTGTATATGTGTTTCCCCATGAGGATACATGAACCCTATTGTTTTGAGGTCAGGTCAGTAGGTCTTCTGAGGTCCCAGAAGGTCAAGTCTGAAAACCTTGTGAACACGATAAGTCCAAAACGGTTTGGTCTGAACAGGTTCAAAGTTGGTTGTGTAGCTTTCTTATGGGATTACAGGAACCCTATTGTTTCTGTCAGTGTCGGGGGTTGAATTCTGGTCAAAAATAGGAAATTTGTGAAAAGTTGGGTATAATTTGGCCAATTTTTGGCTTTCTAACAAACCCGATAACTCGACCCCACCTGGATGGATTAACTCATACTTGGTATGTGTGGTTCCCCTAATGCGTACATGAACCCTCTTGCTTTTGGTTCAGGTCCGAGGTCATCTGCGGTCCCAGAGGTCCAAGTTCGAAAACTTGTGACCATGGTGATCCCAGAATGGTTGTTTGTCAGTCAAATTTGGTGTGTAGCTTTCCCCTTATGGGGATAAGGAACCCTATCGTTTTCTTTCTGGAACTCTGGTTCGGGGTGCATTTTGGTCAAAAAGAGGAATTTGTGAAAAGTTAATAATTTGGCCATTTTGGCTTGTGAACACGATAACTCGACCCACCTAGGCTAGGATTAAGCTCATACACCATCTCAGGTATGTGTGTTCCCCATGATGAGGTAACTGAACCCTATTGTTTTGAGGTACAGTCCAGAGGTCATCTGGGCCACCAGAGGTCAACGTCTGAGAACCTTGTGAACACACAAGTCCAGAACGGTTGGTCGATCAGGTTCAAAGTTGGTGTGTAGCTTTCTTATGGGATTACAGGAACCCTATTGTTTCTGGTCTAGGTCGGGGGTGAATTCTGGTCAAAAATAGGAAATTTGTGAAAAGTTAATAATTTGGCCAATTTTTGGCTTGTGAACACTATAGTCCAGAACGGTTGGTCTGATCATGTTCAAATTTGGTGTGTAGCTTTCTTATGGGGATTACAGGAACCCTATTGTTTCTGGTCTAGGTCGGGGGTGAATTCTGGTCAAAAATAGGAAATTTGTGAAAAGTTAATAATTTGGCCATTTTGGCTTGTGAAGACGATAACTCGACCCCACCTGGATGGATGAAGCTCATACTTGGTATGTGTGTTCCCCATGATGATACATGAACCCTATTGTTTTGAGGTCAGTCAGAGGTCATCTGAGGTCACCAGAGGTCAAAGTCTGAAAACCTTGTGAACATGGTGAGTCCAGAATGGTTGGTTTGATCAGGTTCAAATTTGGTGTGTAGCTTTCTTATGGGGATTACAGGAACCCTATTGTTTCTGGTCTAGGTCGGGGGTGAATTCTGGTCAAAAATAGGAAATTTGTGAAAAGTTAATAATTTGGCCAATTTTTGGCTTGTGAACACTATAGTCCAGAACGGTTGGTCCTATCAGGTTCAAATTTGGTGTGTAGCTTTCTTATGGGGATTACAGGAACCCTATTGTTTCTGGTCTAGGTCGGGGGTGAATTCTGGTCAAAAATAGGAAATTTGTGAAAAGTTAATAATTTGGCCAATTTTTGGCTTGTGAAGACGATAACTCGACCCCACCTGGATAGATAAAGCTCATACTTGGTATGTGTGTTCCCCATGATGAGTCATGAACCCTATTGTTTTGAGGTCAGGTCAGAGGACATCTGAGGTCACCAGAGGTCAAAGTCTGAAAACCTTGTGAACATGGTGAGTCCAGAATGGTTGGTTTGATCAGGTTCAAATTTGGTGTGTAGCTTTCTTATGGGAGTACAGGACCCTATTGTTTCTGGTCTAGGTCGGGGGTGAATTTTGGTCAAAAATAGGAAATTTGTGAAAAGTTAATATTTGGCCAATTTTTGGCTTGTGAACACGATAACTCGACCCCACCTGGATGGATGAAGCTCATACTTGGTATGTGTGTTCCCCATGATATTACATGGACCCTATCGTTTTGGGGTCAGGTCAGAGGGTACCTGATGAGTTCTGAACCCTATTGTTTTGAGGTCCACCAGAGGCCAAGTCTGAAATCTTGAAATTAGTGGTGTAGCTTTCTATCAAGAGTATAGGAACCCTATTGGTTGGTTGGGAAAAAATGTGAAATTCCGGCGATATGTTTCCCATGATGAGCTCCTTTCCTATTTGTCCTTGTGTCGGGTATGGGCTGTCAGAACGAGTTTTGAGGATCACTAAAGCCTTTGGCTTTTTGGTCTGTGATATCTTCAAGTGGGCTTGTAAAACCATCTCATCAACTGCCAATAGTCTCTCCGACGCATGCGAACTATTCCTCTCATTTTGATTAGATCCTAATATGATATGTCATCATTATATTAGCATATCTAACATCAAGATATGAACGGAGAAAGGCATAGTGGTATCAGTGACGCTTTGCAGGCAAACATTCTGGTTTTGGGGAATTACAAAAGCAGTCACACGGACCTTTTATCCAAGGTGCTTCAAAACTAATCGATCAATAGATGTCAATGACCTAAGCTCAACTCGAGGGATTCCATCGTCATGGAATGTTTACTCTCGAAGCTATGGTCAGTAAATGATCTGGTACAATACATAGCAGTTAAGCTGGGGGACGCATTGGCGGGTCATTCATATGCCGCTCAATGGTTGTGAGGTAGAAGGCCTGCCATGTTCAATTGGCATGGAAGGCCAACACAAGATTTTGTAGTCTAATGCGAAATCCTAACAGGTTAACCAATTCAGTTTGACAAGTAGGGGCGCTGGTGACATTTACCTATTCTTCTGATGAGCAGCTGTGATTCAAAGCCTTGTTAACCCTGGATGGATTTCAGCTCTGCCAAAATAAGCTATTGCAGAATTGAAGCACAACTCAATACTACAGGCATGAATTGACTTCTCAGTAGCAGACCTATCAAGATACTTGCCGTTTTGACCCAACATTCGGATGTGACCACTTGTAGTCTCACAAACTCATTTATATTCGTCTGAATCCATACCGAGGTTTTGTCCATTTGAAACCCCAACATTCTGATGTGGTACATTGTAGTCTCACAAACTCTTCATTATTCGCTGATCCATACCGAGGTGTTTGTCCTTTGAACACCCACATTCTGATGTGGGTACAAATTGTAGTCGCACAAACTTCATTTATTCGCTTGATCCATACCGAGGTGTTTGTCCATTTGAACACGCAACATTCTGATGTGGTACATTGTATTTTACACACTCATTTCTCCGCTGATCCATACCAGAGGTGTTCTTCTCCATTTTGAACCACCTTGGTTGCAAACTACAGGTGGATGTTTTACTTTCTTGTCACAACTGTAATTTAGAGATTTTCAAAACCGCATGGCTCACCATGTGACTCTAAAGACAACACCTCAGTCTATACTGCAGAGAAATTGGGGAGAAGATCTGTGCCTTTCTCCAGCAAAGTAACCAGGCAACAACGTCCTCTCCCACCCCTCTAACTGCTTCTTCAAAGTGAAAATGATGGGTGAATTTCACATAGGAAACAAGATTGTTGCAGGGTTTTGCATGTAGACTCAGTTATTATGCATGATGGGATGCTTCCCGATCTTGCGCAGAATACACATGCACAACTTCAAAGACTGTAACTCCCTAACTGAAAGTCCGTAATGAACTTTAGGTTTGGAAAAACCTGGTGGGCATTCAGTTTTCTCCAGCTACTACATTAGCCTCATTACATTTCAATCCTCAGTTGTCTTTTAATGGCACACTTTATCAATCACAATCTTCTTCCCATAGCCCACAGAGGGTGCGGCGTTTCCTGGTCCTCAGCACCCTCCATCTGGTCTTGTAAGCCAGACAACCGTAAGCTGGGTGGGCATTGCCAGATTGTGGTCTCTTACAGGTAAGTACCAAATAATGGTGCACCAAGTGCAGTTAGGTTGTCAGAACATGTTCTAGCCTGGTAGAGAGGGTGGGTAGTTCCACCGACCCATCAGCTTGGTCCTTTGGTGGGGCTGGACCGAACCAAGCTGGGTTGGGGCAAAAAATATAAAAATCGCCATATTTCTGGGTTTCTGCACGGATGGGTATCAGCAGACTGGTGCACCAATGGTGTTTTGATTGTCAGAACATGCCAGTGGGAGTGAAGTGGTTTTCCACGGCACCCATCAGCTGGTCTTGGTGGAGCCAGACAACGGCAAGTTGGGGCCCCTGGAGATCGCCAGATTTCGTACTCCTAGGCCCACCCCCCCTAAATTCCCTCTGGGACACTCTTCAGACCCCCCCCTCCTGGGGGTCCACGTGTTATATTATAGGTCCATGTGTTGTTATGGTAAGAACCATACCCGAGTGGTGCCCAAATGTGTATCACTTTGATAAACGACTACCTCATTGCTTCTATCGAATGCTTGTTTCAATGTCATCAACCAGTCCCCTCTCTTCTGTGTATGATTTTTTTCTTCCAAATTTTACCAACGCCATGTTTATGCCTGAAGAACTGGACGGTGATTAACTGGATAAATCTCATCCACAACACACTCCAGGCCACCCGCTCACAATCTTATCATTATAGACTGAGACGCTACTGCCGGTGTAGGGTAGCCAAATCACAAAGATCGCTTCCTCCACTTCATTGAGCTAAAAACAAAGATAAATATCAATATGTTTTGGTGATTTGTATTCACTCTGTGCTGCGCTTATTTAATGTCTTGCTTGTTATTTGCTGTGTAACAACCAGTGCAGGGCAAATCAGCTGTCCTCAGTTTTGGTGTCCAAAATTTGGTCAGAATTGCACAATTTTTCAAGTCCCACTGTCTGCGGAATTGCTTTATTAACTTTGGTGCTCAGAGAATTCTGAAGAGCCTCTGTAGTAATTGTAAAAATGTTGTTTCCCTGTATCCTTTTGTCAATGTAGGAAGCACATCTATATTGGGCATTTGAAATGGCTGAACAATCACGTGTGCCATGGAGGCTTGGTTGGCTATGTAACAATCATCCCAAGCAAGTAAACCTGCGTTGAAAGTTGGCCAGTTAAGCCAGGGAATTTTCGGGTCTCACGGTTTTGTCTAATCACTTCTTCATTCTCACCTAACAAAGGATATTCTAATGAGATGGGTAGTATTTTTTTTCTTCGAATTGTAACATAATGATATAATTATGATGTTAATGTAGGCAGCACTCCTATTGAACAATCAATAGAGGAAACAGCGAATTGGCCTCTTAGTTGATTAGTTGTGGTGTTTTTGTTTGAGGATTGCCATCAATTGGGCTTAATTGGGTGTTATTTCATCATGGTTGTTGGTAACATGAGTCAGGTTGGTGGATAATTATAATAGTAATAAATAAGTTCTTAATACAGCGCCAAATACCAAGAGGCCCTTAGGCGCTTTAATAACCATAAAAGGTAGAATACACTTGAACAAAAATGAAACGGTATATAAAAGGAAAAGGGAAAAGATTGAAAAAATGCGATGTGGAAAATATTTAAATATAATGATTGGAAATGATCCGCTTAATTTAATATGGTGAACCTATAAATAAACAACAATTACAAAAGTCAAACAACATAGGCCTGACCAGGAAACAGGCAAAAGAATGAAATCACTTTGAGGAACAAAAAAGATGTGTTTTCAAAAAAATCTAAAACATGGCGAGAGATTTGGCAGTCTTTATGCTGTGGTGGCAGTCGTTCAAACTTCAGTGGCAATCAGTGCAGCGACAGAGAAAGCGTGATCTCCGTAATTCCTGGTTGGGATGGTTTTCGGGGGCACATGGAGTGCCTGAGATGCTGAAAATGGAGGAATCAGTGTGACAATGCTATAAGCTGCTGTAGTACTATTTAAGTGAGGGATGGGTTCCGTAATAAGTGAGTGGTTTGGTGGGTCAGCGAACAGGGGTTGAGTTAATGGCTCTGTGATTGATCCGGTTGGTTTGGTAAAGAATGTATCGGAGCTGGGGTAACAGAAGTGGGTATTTCATGGTGGGTGGTAGTGTGAATGTTGGATATTATGTGACACTAGGGGCAATACAATGAGTTGTGGGAAGCTGGTTGGGTTTGTTTGAGGATATCCCAGCAGTTGGCGTAAGAGATTCTGAGAGTGGATATTTCAATTCATGGTGTGGGGTTAGTGTCAATGGTTTTGGCTTGAATCTAATGTGAGCCTATGGGCAGAACAATGAGTTGGTTAGTAAGTGGGCAGGTGGGTGGGTTTGTTCAAGGGTATGCCAGCAGTTGGGGTGAGAGAGCGGGTCTTCATGGCGGGTGGTATGTGAAAGTTAGAGTTATGTGACAGTCTGGGGGAATGTTGAGTTGGTGAGTAAGTGGGCAGGTGGGTGGGTTTGTTGAAGGATGGTACCAGCTGTTGGGAGAGTGGGTATTTCATGGTGAGTGGTTGTGTGAAAGTTTGAGGGATTGTTGTGACAATGCTATGAGTTGGTGATTATTCCAGAGAGTGGATGTTTTCCCTAGCAAGTGAGTGCTTTGGTGGGTTAGTTAGCAGGTGGGTGAGCAGGTGGAATTGTCAGTCATTGTGTGGGTGACTTGATGGGTGGGTGGGTGTGGGGTGAGAGGGTGGGGGCTGGTCCGCAGATGGATGAAATAAATGGTGGTTGAGTAGGACTGGCATTCGAGTAGTACAGTTTGTGAATATATCCTGCAGTCTTATGTCTTCCTCTCCTCTTCTCCTGACAAATTGGAAATTGTCCAGTCCAGTCAAGATAATCATTTCTGTCACATTTGACCTATTCTAACCAAATTTCCCATTTTTTTTTTTTTTTTCAGGACCTTGAGGTGACAGGGGACAAGGATGACAGCCGTTCCCTGCATGTGACCATCCATAAGCGCTCAATGGTGTCTCCCCATGCCAAGTCCACCCCTATCCTCAATGCACGCTTTTCTTTCGATGACCACATCAGATGCATGGCTGCTAAACAGAGACTTACTAAGGGTAAGTTTTGCCAGTGGCAGAACAATGATGTTTACCAAGTTGTGTCATTGATCACTGAAATAGAGTTTTCGTCAGAGAATTCTTCGAAGTTGTGAACATTATACATTGACTCAATTCTTTGGCTTGAGTCCTGAAATAGTGACAACAATTAGCGCATACCCCCCAAAAATGCAAAATGCAAACCGTTCCATACTTACTCTATAAACTGCCCTGGCATCAACAAGGCGATTTTATCTTGCAATACCTGGGAAGAGACGGCGGTGTGGTTTGTGTGAGGTCACAACAGGAAATCGGCCCACAGTATATTGTTATTATACTGACCGGTCAGGTGACATCCGTGATCTACATATCCCTCTTGGAGAGGGGACTCATTACTGGAACATTAGAGGACAACTGTGGGATGATTATAAAGAGGCTAATATATTAGCCGGAGAAAACTAAATGTGGCAGTCCTTCAAAGTTTGTGCTTTGTGTATTGCAGAAAGCATTTCATCATGCAATAATCAATTATGTCACACTTGCACAACCCTGCAAACAACCTTTTGTTTTTCTATTGAAATTAATTTTCCAATTTTTCACCTCATTATTTTCACCTCGGAAAGCATTTATTCTATGGAGAGGATTGCTGTTGTGGTGTTGGTAGATGTTGATGGTTTATTTGGAGCGAAATTAACAGAGCTCCTGCTAAATGTTGACTTAATCAACAAAATGAAACAAGAAATACATACATGACTTCCCCGGGTTGCCAAGTGTGCCGTCAGCGTTATTGTTCAATTGTAGGCTAATAACTCCAACTCCACATTGGAACATCATATTGAAATGGGGTTTTGGACTATAGTTACAGTTTTTCCATTCTCCACAATTTGACCTCTGTTATATCCGAGCCTGCCGTTTGGGCCTTTTGGATGGCGCTGTATGATTCTCAAGGCCAGTCAAGCATTTTCCCATTCAACAACCTGAGCATAGCAAGGAGAATCTTGTGAAAAAAGTCAGTCAGGTGTGTGTCTCTTAGGACGGGGGTGCTAATTCTTGCATTCCTAAAGTAGAGGTGGAACATGCGTCACTGTTTTCTGGAGATGCCAGAAATCAGAAATCTCTTGTTGCATAAGTTCATAGAACTGGTCTTGCAACAAATTTTTGAACCACCTCCATCCTCACTCATGTCAATTTCTGTATCTACTTGAACAAATGATCAGTGTAGCACATAGTACGAATGACTCAAAATGATCACTCTGTCCTACTCTGATCCTACCTCTCTTATGCATCCGTCTGAATAATTAAATCACATTCTTTCCCGTATATCAGGCCGCCAGAAGACCCGTCAGGCTCAGATGATCGATATCGGACCTCCTAGAGATCCCACACTCCGCTGGTAACTATGGCTCGGCCCTCAGCGCCCACCCCGGCATGGCCATGCCATTCAGACAGAAGCCCCGGTCCGCTGCTACCACAGATCGCAGTCGGTGAGTTGTTGATACTACCCATCCTCCGGACTTGGTTGTCTTCCGACACCCTTCGTCAGCTTCCTTAGGTGCCCTTACCACCAACACCCTCACCCCCCCCCCCCCCCCCCCCCCCCCTCCCTATACTCTGCATGTGTGCTCCCCATGATGAGTACACTCTCAGTGTTATCGATCTGGAGTTTAGTGTTTTATCCCATTTGTCCTTTTATCTGGTCAAGGTTATTAGCAATGAGTCAAGGAATCACTTAGCCTTTTTGGCTTTCTGGTTAGATGTTCAGTTGAAAATTCTATGCAAGATGTCATGGATAAGGTCATGGAAATCCTATTTTGGTCATTGGGAACAAGTTCCATGAATTGATTGCCCAGAATCTGCAGGAACCCTGGTAAACTGGATGTCTTTGAACAGACCAGCGGTATCTCCTGCCCCTCCATATTGTTACCCACCAACATTTTCAAGGAGCAAGCATGCCTTTACCAGTGGGCGACTACTTGCCTTGGAGTCACTCACCTTCTTGCAATATGGCTGCTTCGGTGAAGACAGTGCTCTCCAGGGCTCAGCAGGTATTTTGAAATGCCAAGCAGTCTTCAGCTTACAGCCGTATCTTTCCTATCTTCAAAACAGCTACATAGAGGAGGTGACTACATTGTTGTATTGTAGATCAATACATCAGTTTCCAGGGAATACATGAATATATCCTCTGCAGGCATTTTTAATCTCCAGGCTGTGGGTGTGTGTCTCCATCTTCGAGGAAGTGGCTGCCCTGGAGGGATACAGGTCTACATTCTTCTTTATGCCTACATAAGTGATCGCTTATCATGCCGTGTGATTACCCCATCCTCCTTTTAGACAACCCACTCACGATCTATCGGATGGATAAGACGTTAAACTATAGCCTGGTCATGAGAATTGTCCAATGAGTAGCATCGTATCTCTGGTGTCCACCTGTGATGCACATATCAGATGAGGGTATGTTAAAGGGCAACTGCAGGATAAACTATAAAAGAGGTTAATATATTAGCTGGAGAACAACTGAATGCACCAGTCCAAACCAAAGTTAATACGACTTTTTCGTTACGGCGTCACAATCCTTTGTGAGGTTTGTGCATGGGTATTGCGCAAGATCGGAGAGCATTCCATCATGCAATGGTGAAGATGTCATAGATACCTTCTTGCACAACCTGCAAACATCTTTGTTTTCTATTGAAATTCACACATTTTTTACTTGTGAAATTTGAAAAGCATTTAGTCTATGGGAGGGGATTGTTGTACTGGGTCGGTACTTGGTAGGTAGGTGTTGATGGTTACTTAGTGAGAGAAAGACAACAGAACTTTTTCTAAATGTTGATTTATTCAACAAAATCAAACAATGAAATACTGACTACTTCCCGGGTTGTCCAAGTGCGACATCATGAGTTATTGCACAAATGGGATTCCCCCAATTTCTCCGCATAATTGACCAACTTCCAAGGCCAATAACTCCACATAGAAACATCTGGTGAATGGGGTTTGGCCCTGTAGATATAGTTTTCCATCCTCCTTGATATACTTATGTTGTATCCAAGCCTGCATTTTGTCCTTTAAATGATAGTCTGTTTAATGGACAGTCATTGAATGAATTGGCAAGCTATCACTGGTGTTCATCCATGAACATCTCCCGGGGGGGGCTCTCTGGTTAATGGGCGCTTGGTTAATGAGTGGGCAAGTCGTTTGTCGTCATCCTACGATAACGCTGCCTAGGTACCCGTGCGGGCCTGAACTGCTTCTAATTAAAAAAGTGAAAATTGAATGAACCATCTGCATAAAACAGACATCTTTTGAAGACCAAGGAATATGTACGTACACTTGTGATGTGAACATTGAAGAAATGTAAACTGCAATTTCCACTTGATACAGTGTACGACTGTGGAAATGAGACACATCTGCTATCCGTGTATCACATGGATGAGAGGAACAACGGAAACAGAAATTTGTCATTGGGAGGGGGGGGGGGGGGGGGGGGGGAGGGGGGGAGGACTGGTTTATGAGATCTATAGAAAATAGCTCTGCTCATCTGCCATGCAGAAAATGTATATCAAAGGTCTGTAGATGCAATGGCACATTTTGCCTGCCTACATCACAAAGGATAAGAATGAAATGGCTTCGAATATGGCAGAGAAGTTTAGTCTCTGCCAAAAACATTCTGCAACCTTGGGTCTGAGAGGGAGGGGGGGGGGGGGGGGTTTAACCCCTACTTCCCGATCAACGTCACTGCGATTGGGGGTCCGAGTGAAATACTAAGCAAAACATAACGCAGGAATTTTACCCAGGAGGTCAGGGATTGAATCCTGGTAGGGTTATGCCAGAGACTTGGAGAATGGGTAACCTTCCTTCTCACTATGCAGTCAGTATGAGACAGGAGCAGAGAGGAAGGATGTGTGAGAGAACTGGCATGTTGTCGTCTACCACAGATTACTGAGTGCAGTGCGGCCAGTGCTACCCAACTGCCTGTAAAAACGTGAAATGACCTGTGAGAAGTAATAAGCAACCCAGTGTGTAGTAATCAGTACCTCCCTGGATTGGCAGCTCTGGGCCCTTTCATTTGGCATCAAATCCTGATAGAGACATCCTAAGAGACAGCTAATGGGGAGTAGGTCCAAGGCTATATATGACACTAATGTGTTGATACTTTATTTAAGGAATAAACTCAACTGGGTACCTTTACTGGTGAATAACAGTCGCACTATGATTTAGCTAAATTTTAGAGCTCAATTCAGAGTCGAGACTGTTCATGAATGAACCAGTGAGAGTCAACCTGCTGTAGTTTATTCCTATTTTACAACCTGCAAATTAAGAACTACCCAAACGAATAGAAATATCCATATCTCTAAATCTATATATTTGTATCTCTAAACAGCATAAATGAGCAGCTAGGGTAATATCGCATTAGTTCGATCGAAGTGAATTGCATTGTGTATCATACACAAACGATTAGCAGTGTGTGTCATCGTCTTTCCACAGGACCCAAGACAAAACAATTGCTGACCGTATAGTTTTTGCACTGGCGAACATTAACACTCACCGATGCAACGAGCAACACGTCATTTTCGACCCGTTTTATCCCCGTTAAGAAGGCATTACGCGCCCTCTGAAGCGCGCCTATACTGTCGAGTCGGCTCTGTGCATGTAACATAAACTTCCAAAGGCTCACACAACCTTACATTTGCAATAAAAAGTACTTACTGCATTTATTTAAGATGCAGCGAATAGAGCCCGTATTCAATTTTGTGTTTACTCAGAAGACCATCTAACTGTTAATGACTGACTGTTATACTGCAAAAATAACGAACGGCCACATGATTGGGATTAGCCAATCAAATCCTGTATACCCAATAACGATAATTTGGGGTTGTAGATAGTCATTACCTCTTCACCCTACCCTGCCTTTATTTCGAAACCTCCTGTCCTTATACCTAGGACATACCTGAGCTTTACACACTTTAACATGGTTTCAATCCCTTTGACATTGCTGATGGTGTTGATGAAGAGAACTAAAGTAAAACTGGCCCTGAAAAGAATAAGTATCTCAGTAAATGAGACTATCATTGGCAGTTTTTATTGTCTGTCCCGTTTACCAAATATCAGAGACTATCTCTGAACAGACTGCAATTGATAGTATCTCTAGTGCTTTTTTTCGCAGAAGGCGGGCACTGGAGCACTGACCTTTCGATTTTCTTGGTAATACCGGAACTCTGTTTCTTTCTAAAATTAGGCCTGTTGCTATGTACCGACCCAAACACCGTCTTATCATTTTATCTTTAAGTGTTTCAAGGCATGTTTGTGAGTCTGGTAGTTCAGTTGTGCCAGGTTTTACCAATGCCGTAACGATGCCACCTGGCTGCTTTTGTTTTGGGGTCCTGTATGAAATGGTGTTCTGGGTGGAAATGCTCCTGCTGCCCCGCCCCCCAGCCCCCCCCTCCCACTACTACTGAAAACAGTAGGGTAATCTCTGAAGTTGTGACATCTCTTTTCCAGCCCTAGCCCTGTTCACTAATTTGGTTTTTTTTTTTTCATCTACTTGGCCTCCCAAAAAGTTGTGTTTCTTGTGACTCCCACTTTGTTGCTACCGCACTCCAAATTCCATTCAGCAGCCATTCCAAACTCTTAATGTCTTGAAAACTGTGAAAGGACGAAACCGTAGGTCCTGACTCCAACCATCCACATCCTACTAGTGGAGAATGGACATAAAAACATACAACAGCAACGAGAAACCTCCCAGTGGTATGGAATTTAGTGTTTGTGGACTTTCATATGCCACTTTTGGACGTAGGTGTTTTCCAAGAAAAATCCCTTAAAAGAATCATGGGAAATATACAATGCAACAAATGGTCTTTACACTTGAAACTCCCTAATTAAAATTCAATCCCCAAATATACTGAAACTAACTCCAGTTTTGCTACTGTGAAGTTTTTCGTTTCTTCTTATAATTTTCATGCTTTTTGACACAGTTGCAATTGAGAACTAGACCGGTGTAGGCGGGTGACCGCCCACGTGTTATCCCATCCCATCCCCGCTTTTGAGCCATCATTGGGAAAAGGTATCTATCTAACACACCCATAAAGACCTCCTTTTGGTCAGAAACCAAGATGCCTCATCCCACCAATTTTTGTTGTAATAACCAAGATAGCCTTCAATCCACGCAGTTTTGTTGTGATACATGGAAGTTAAAAAAAAAAATTCAAATGAATTATGCAAAATTTGACGCCATGATGGCCTTGAACTGAGCTTTTACTTTGTCAGCCCCCCATCCATCAAGCTTCGTTCTAATCTGACAAGTTTGGAAAACTGCATAAATTCTTCAAATTTCGACCTCCTATTGACCTTGAAGTGACTTTTTTCACATTTTCAGGATCACCTAACGTCCCCCTACCCACCAACTTTCGTTCAAATATCCGACTAACTTGAAAATTTTCGCGAAAATTATGCAAATTAATCGCCTCCAGCATTGCAGTGGATACCCTACTTTTCGAACTCATCCGAATTCCACTAGGGGGCGCACATTGTACCAAGTTTCATATGACAATCGGGTAAAAAGCGGTAAAGAGTTTTTGTGCTACGCCTACAGTTTCCGGCGGCGTCAGAGCCTTGAACGCGCTACACACCCAAACCATAATATCCCCGGCCACTTCCAGTATCGGCGGGGTCAAGAACATATTCGCACATTTGGCAATTCCAACCTTCAAGATCCTACAGTTAGTTAAAACCATCTCCCAGAGTTTTAGACCTTTTCGTTATACTATTGACACCATGCAACTGAATCCAATGTTTTCAAACCATATCACTTCAGTCGTTCGTGAAAAATGCAATTTGACTGGAAATATCCCCCATACCTTTTTTAGTCCCAATTGTTTCCCCCCTTGAATTTGACAATTTTCCCAAAGTGAGGAAGAAGTTTAATTTACCCAAACGTGAGGGAGAAGTTTATTTGACCCAACGTGAGGGAGATGTTTATTTTACAACTTTCACCTCGTTGGAAATTTTATGATCAATTGGTTAGAGTACTTACCAAATCTTGAAAGAAGTGAAACAATCAGCCAAAAGGAAAAATTGCCCGAATTACAATTTCCTCCTCTTCTTTCTCCCTAAATTTAACAAATATGGAAATGTCTGGATAAATTTGAAAGCAACTGGTTGTCAGCTGGCGAACTGACTATCAATTCAGGAAACCTAAAAAAAGAATCACATTGATTTTTTTCCTTTCTCAATTTCATGCAGTGAATTATCATTGATTACCCTGGAATGGTAGGGAACATAATTCATTTGTCATTCATATCGAAATAATTTGCGGTTTCATGTACCAGCTGACTATTTCTCATATCGATACTAAAAGATGGTCATCCCATGGGACTTTGAGCCACAGTTATCCTCCCTTGTAATATATGTTAGGTAGTTAGGCTTGGGTCAATGTACAAGCCCTTTCTCTGACTTGGATGTCAGAACGACTAACAACGTGTACCTTATCAGAAAAAAATTACTGAACTTCAAAAAGGAGAGAGACTAGCGGTAATGAAGAACGCCACTTTGATATCCTCAAGAAGTCAAAGAAAAATATGCCGTCAACCTGTGTAAGTGATGTATGCTGAGTACATGTTCCCTATTGTTTTGGGGTCAGGGTCAAAGTTCAAAGTCTGAAAACTTGTTAACAAGATAAATCCAAATGCCTGCCCAATCCAGGTTGAATTTAGTATGCCGCTTTCTTATGGGAAGTTTACAAGCCCATTGTTTTTTTGTTGTAGACAGGGTTAGTGTCAGGAGAATTGGAAATGGCATCTAAGGTTCAGAGATGTTAAAGTCTGTCTGAAAATCTTGTTTAACACGAAAGTGAAAAATTCCTGTGTCCAATAGGTTGAAATGCAATATGCAGCTCTCTTATGGGGGTATGGTGACCTACTGTTTTGAGTCAGTTTTTGGGAAAAAGGGGGATATTGTGAAAAATTGATACTTTTGCTATTTCTGTCTGCCTGGGGTCTGTTCTGTCTGGCTTGTTTTACCAACACCTCCGCAAGAAGATAAAGTTCTTTACTGGTATTGGTTCCCTGTGATGAGTACGACATGATCCCCCTCGTAAATCTTGTAAGCATGTGAAGTTTAACAATGCTAAAGCTTGATCAAGTCATTAATCATCTGGATTGCGTTTATGCCATCCTCAACACTTAGTGCATCTACAGGAATTCATTTGTGCGTAACTCTATGCTTTTATTCAATTCCTCAAGTGTAGATAATTGTATATTATGGCAATACGTTCTGTACTTGTTTTGAATCTTTCTGTAATGTATCAACTGTATCTTGCTACTTTATGTTTATGTTTATGCTTTACAACACTGTTGTTAGCCAAATTTTTCCATTTAGGACATAATTCATCAATCAATCAGTCAGGAAGGGCTTTTTCTGATTATCCCCAACCATGATATCTTGACCTCTGCCGAGTCATTGCTACTCCTCAAGTAAATTGTGCACACTCCCGTCACATTTTGAAAGGGCAGCCCTTCATGAACACAGAGAATATTAGAAACTAATACACATAGGTTTCATGTTACAACGAGCAATGTAGAAAAAGTGCAATTCCCTTTCTGACCCATATTTTGCTTGACTTCTAATTTCCAATTAATTCTCAATAGTGCTTTGGTCATTTAAAATTATTGTCCTTTTTGTGCCGGTATTAGATATAATATAATATAATTGTATTAATCTCTGTGATTCAGCTGTTGGCTGCATTTATGAAGAGTAATAAAATAGAATGATATAGCAAATATATCCCGCCTGCCTGCTATGGTTGACCAGCAACATAAATTCATGTGGGATGGCCAATTGACTACAGACTATTATCATACCTATGAACGATAAAACTAAAAGGCTGTTAGGCCAAGAAGTTAGAATGGTTGTTGTTTGGTCTGAAGATTTTCTTAAAAAAGATTAATTATGCCAACATATGCCCAAAACAATTCCAGATGGAATGCATCTAGTCTCACTTGCCGAATTGAGTGGTCCGAGTGGGGTGTTTTTCTGGTGATTGTTGGAAATTCTTTGGACTATCATCTTCTACACTGACTCTTCAATAGGCTTATGCCTGTTGTGTGCTTTCCCCTATGCAGTGATAACCGCATTGGTTGGTGTTGCATAGTACAATACAAGACTACCCCATAGTTTTCAAAAATGATCTTTCAGCCTGCATAGGCAGTGGTGTAGGGAAAACTATTTGCCCAATGCCCTATGTATGAAGAGCTCCCGTTTGTTACTGAACGTATCTCAATATCGCAACTGGCAATATTGGTTCTACCTATAATCCAAACTGCATTGCATTGACACATCATACTGAGGAATACACGACATCATTATCATATTGCACTTTGGCGGTGAATGTCTGAATGAAGTACAAATCAAAAGATCTGTGTAAAAGAATGTATGTTAATGGCCAGTGGGGTCATCGGCATTATATTCTTTCATGTGTTGGTGGTGGGGGGGGGGGGGGGCGAATCCCTCTATTCCTCCCAGAATTTGGGCCCGTACAAGCATTCTTCCTTAATTTAACTTTTTTATTTCCGTGACAAAGTGGGAGATCTGTGAGGTCATGCCAGTGTGTGTAAGTGCGTGTGCGTGTGTGTGATTCCTGCTTGTGGACACAATAATCGACCCCACCTGGACAGATAAAGCTCATACTCAGTATTTGTGTTCCCCATTGCATGAGTACAACATGAACCCTACTACGTTTTGGGGTCAGGTCAGAGGTCCTCTCAAGATCACCATAAGTAAAGTCTGAAAACCTTGTGAACACGATATGTCCAATGGTTTGCCTCTTGGGTTCAAATTTGTGTGTGGCTTTCGATGTGAGTCCGAACCCTATGTTTGGTAGGTCGGGGGTGATTTTGGTCAAACATATAAATTTGTGAAAAGTCAATAATTTGGCCAATTTTGGCTTGTGAAACACCGATAACTCCACCCTACCTGGATAGATGAGCTCATACTTGGTAGTGTGTTTCCCCATGATGAGTATGAACCCTATGTTTTGGGGTCGATCAGATGTCAGCTGAGGTCACCAAAGGTCAAAAGTCTGAAAACCTTGTGAACATTTATTACATCGGCTAATTTCGACTCTTGGCTTTTCATCTAATTGGCCTATTCAGGTCCGGCCAAGAAAGAAAATCGGCACGTATGCAAAATTGACTAAGTGACGGCCCGTCGCTGTTGTCGGTGTGGTTGTTGTGATTGGGCGAGTGACCGATCTGTCGGCAGTTTGGCAAAAGGGGAAATACAGTTGTTAGCGTTTGACATTTCATTTTCGTGAGGTTGACCGTTCCTCAAACAGTTTGTTTCTGGTCCTATATTCCAGAGATACATACATTTTCTTCAAGCCATTTTATTTTGCATGAAAACAATCAGGAAAAAGAATTTCCCGGAACTTAACAATTAAAAACAGTCAGTTTTAGATGGAATCATGCGGAGCGGGATCGCTAGAGTAGAGTACAAGGCGAAAGATAGAGACCATCCCCCCCCCCCATTTTTAATTTTTCGTTTTTTTTGAATAAAAAAATTTGGCAGGAAACTACCGAATATAAGTTGAAATCTGGTTAGAGATATCATATGCAGCAAACATGGAAACGATAGTCTGAAATTTGTACTGATGGCCGAAGGGATTTGATCAATTGCTCCATTGAGTGTCAAATTTTGCGTGCTAAGCGCCCAGTGTGATCGATGGTCTGCCTTCATTCTGAGCTTGAGTAAAAATTGGGCATGTTTAGGATTGGGCCAGACAGAATTTTTTGGCATTCCAAAATTGAAAGGGTCCCGTGTATGTGGGTGAGAGGGAATAAAGGTAATTTTAATGCCCAAAAATTTTTTTTACTGTAGTATTGCACCGGACTGCATCTGAAGACATTTAAATATTCAAATTTTCCATAGACCTTCCTTATCAGTCACCATTGCCAGATCCATGGCAAAACATAATCTCTAACACCCCTCCCCCAATCATCAACCCTTCGCTACGCCATGACCAGGTACTCGTTTTTCCAGGTCAGTGGGTTCCCCCCGCTCCATTTCTGAAGAAACAGATCGATCTCCATGCTGGCCAGTGTCCATAGTCACCTGCTCTTATTACAAGGAAATGGAAAGTATGTGCAGGGTTGTGCACGTATGACAGAATTTATTATTGAATGATGGGAGGCTTTCCGATCTGGCCGGCCACTTGCCACACTTCGGCTGAAGGCTTTTAACCACTCTGTAACAGAAAGTTGTCTAAACTCGGGTTGGGGACTTACCCATTTATTTTTTTCTCCAGCATGTAAAACATGCACTTTCGAGTATCTTATACAAAAAAACTGTATAGATTGGATACTGTGGTAGTGTCCTATGGGCAAGCCTTTTGCAACGTTCCCCCCCGTGTGCCGTCATTCCTTCATTCTCTCAAAAGAAATATCTCACGGGCAAAATGCTAGAACCTCCTCATGGGGTGTTGGTTTTTTCATATGTTCCTCTTTAACCTGGCTAGTTTCAAGCAAATCTGTGACATAACTATTGGCTTATACATGCACACTTCCTTTCTGAGTCCTCCTGCTTTCATATTACAATGTCTCTCCCACCGTTAGCCATCAGCAGGCGGCCATTTTTTGGTAACCAGGTTTCGTTGGTTCCCCACGCTGTCCCCCATTTCTGACGACTCTTCTCCTGCTTTTCATCAATCTCTAACTTGGAGATGATGGGGCTGGGGTGGTCATGGCTGTTATCCTGGAGGGGGGGGGGGGTCCTCAACCCCCAGCAAAATCCACAAAACTGAATTTAACAATCCGCCAGTGAATTTGTTTCAGTGCTGGCGCTATTTCCAGTTCCAGGCGTATATATACACCATTCGTAAACCCTCCGTCCCTTGCTTGCACATTGAATGTGTCATCTCTGTCGCTGGGTGGTCACCCAGCCACCCTCTTTTGTCCAATTTCCCTTGCCCCATTTCTGAGAAATGGAACTTCTCTCTTGCCGGGTGCCGCCCACATCTACAATCCTCTTGTTTTTTCTCCCCCATCTCTCTCACTTGCGGGTGCCCTCCTGGTAAAAGCCACTAGTTTTATATGTCAGGACTATATCACCCGTATCAAAATGGAATGCCATACACAGGTTTATGCATAATTCAAGAGCCTCTGCCTGCCGCTTTCAATCTGCAAAGTACGACATCTATCAGATGGGGGCTTTTTTTTCCTGGAAAGCCGTCCTCCGCTCCGCGACATTTTGTTCGTCATCACGCTCCCTGCCGAGTGCGGCTCATTTTAATAGACAAGGTCCTGAATGTGTCCATTTTTAATAGTGCCCTGGGAGGAGGCTTAGGAGAAAATGAATAGCGCTGTTGAGCAATAAAAAATTTATACATGACATGAGGTTCCACAGTAGAGATTAGCGGTTGCTTTGTGTATTGTGTGTTCAAGATTGTGTCCTGAAAGGACTTTACTGAACTGTTTCAAGTCCTATAAGTTTATCAATATGGGAGTTCACTGTCAAATTAATGGATCAGAATGATAAATACAAGCCATGCATCCGACTAGACAATAAATAAATAACGTGGTGTTTGTTTGTACATTTTGTACAGTCTAATTTGCTTTTCCCTGTAACTCTTCCCTCCTCAAAAATTCATAGGTATCGCGCCGATGAAATTGACTTATATCAGTAGTCTAGTTTGAAGATGTGGAATAGTCAAACATATTTCTTGATGTAGGATTGAGCTTTTTCAATTAATTTTGTTTGGCTTGCTTTGTGATTATTGAACATAACCATTCCCCTACTGTGATCATGTCCTGCAATACACCAAGCCCAACTAATCCACTTTGGTCTGACATGGTGGTCTGGTGTCCTGTTTTATTACCCTATATCTGCCCTCAGTCAATAAGGAAAGTAATTGCTGCACGATTGACTGTGACCACCGGGGGGTTGAAGTATGATGGTCATGTAATTATGTCTGGCTTTCCTACTTTCCTTTTATCCTATACATCATTCATTATGAGAGCCAAACCCCCAGACAAATGTTGAGCTGATCCGAGTGCACCGACTGATCAGTCATTTCAAACGAGTACTTCTGGAACGCTAATAACAAACTATGCTTTGAACTGGCCAATCCTTTGACTTATTCAAACCCAATTTTTACTTTTTAAGATTTTTTTTTTTTTTGAAACCCCAAATTTACCAAAAAACGCAATGCTTCGCAAACAGTGCATTTGCGCTGGCAAAACCCGCGATCGCGCTTTGTCCGAGCCCTATATATACCTTGCATGCGCATCAGCTATTGGGATGGTGAACTTAAGCAGTTTTCAACCACGTTTTACTATAGACTTGCTCAGAATCCCGCATGTGGTACTGTGAACATAGGCCCAATTGATTTTTTATTTCCTTGTTTGTGATGAATGGACAGAGGTCCGACTGGTCTTAATGGCAAATTATGATGTAGCTGGCGCTAATAGTGGCGCATTTCTCAGATGGGGTACAACCATTCATTGAACAGTTAGATGCCTTGTGCTGAATGATGAGGTAGATTACTCCGTATTTTCTTTTATATGTGTTTACATTCATATTCTGGGAAAACTTGGGGGGCGTGGGATGTATTGTTAGTCCCATTAAACCAGATTATCTGAATAGTTGCAGCTCCTATAAGTTGTAGTACAACTGGTCAAATTGTTGCAGTTCTGCAGTGGACAAAGGCCTGGCTCAAGGTGCTGGGGATGTCCATTCGGGGTAGAGGTTCGTGGGGGCGGGGGAATGTTTCAATCCTATCGTATAACTCCCAAACAGTCCGAAACTGTGTAGACATTGTAAACCTATTTCTTTGGTGGTGTCACACTTGTTCAGGTAAACGTATCAAATTTGAGTCCCCCATGATTTCCAGCTCATTAGGGCCCTGAATTATGCTCAGATGGGCATTCAAAAAAGCATATCATACAAGATGAATTTTGGCAGGGAATGGACAGTTATACATGGAAGTTGTACAACATTTTGGGCAGGGGCAAGGCATTAGTTGAGTGTGCAATTGAATGCCTCAGAAGTGTGAAAAATGGTTTGCACACATCGAAGTACTGGTGCAGGGAAATTTGGGCGACCTTCCATATTCCATCCACGCCCCCCCCCCACCCCCATCTTTTTGTTCTACAGGACCCTACATGCTCACAGTAGATGGTGGTTGGGATTAAATGAAGCTGACCCAGGAAAATAATTGAAATATTTCATGTACTGCAACCCATATATGGCAATCTGTCTCTATATAGGAGTGATTCAACTGGATGGAAAATTTTTGGGCAGAAATACGGGGCAAGTGTGAGAGAGCTTCACATTCTTCTTGCATCTGCCTACCTACAATTATTGCAAAAATTCAGAGTCAAACATTGAAAAGCAGCACAATTTTTTAGCTTCAAACCATCTAAAGCTGGTTGAGCTATTGTGATTCCCCTGTCCTTCTATCTACTACTTCCTGTGGGTCCACATTGGGGGGACTCTTGGCTTTTTTTTTTGACTTTTGACTGTCCTTCGATCATGTTTGATTGATGTTGGCCAAATTGAACATATGATATTGACCCTAAGGACATGTCTGACCTTGTGAATGTCAAGGTCAAAGGTCATAAAAGGCAATCACAATTGGCCATTCTGTTCACAACTACAAAATGTAATCTTCTACTACCAAAAGCTTAGAATTGTCTTGAAACTCCGTCATAGTTCATTGGGTAAGCGCTTCCTTTCAAATTGTACACAGATTTTGATCGGAACGTCATATAATGCATTAGAGTTAAAACAGTGACATCTGGTGAAAAGAAATATCATAGGCCCCTAAACGGTCATACTTTGATGAATGTGGACCGAACTTTGGAAATCAATGGTTCATGGACCCCTGTGACAACTTTGACCTTGTGAAGGTCAAGATCAAAAGGTTATTAAAGAGGAATAAGGACTATTTTGTTAATCTACAAAATGCATTTTCTGCTTATTAAGAGGACTGGACTGTCTCAAATTGCATGCTGTTTTCTCAAAAGTGCTTCTTCTGACATGTTCACAAATTTACAGTCCATGTTATCGAAGTAGTTTAAAGGTTGTGATTCCTGGAACAGTTGACATATTTCCCATGACCTTTTTCATTTCTCCCATACTTCACTCGAAGATCTGACCTCCCAATTCCAGGGTCGTTCTTTCCGAAGTTAGTGACGTTGGTAATTACCAGATAGCGTGAATCAAACGTACTGCTTTCAAAAGTTTATGTGACGCATACAAGAACCCCTCGGTTTTTTTGTCCGCTCTACCTGTATATACGTTTTTTTTAATTACAGTATATACGAGGTCCGAAAGAACGCGGCACTAGCTAGCTGCGAGTGAGATTCTGGCCTCGCAATCCAGCTGTACTGTAAGGTCCGAATTGCTATACCGACTTACGTACACAGCCGAGGCGGCGATTCGCGCAGGTCCACTCGAACGTGACACGTGATATTTCTCGTTCTAAGTACTAACGGAATAACATGGAATCTCCCTTCTAATATGAGATGTACGTAACAGAGCAAAGATCGGAACAATAGATTATTGAACCCAAGATTTCGGAGGCAGTTTTGCACAAGTTTGAGGCAGAAGGTTTCCGTACTTCGTTCGTTTACGTATGAGCCTATCTTAATAACTGGTAGGTCTAGCCAAGTAGTACATACTACAGCACAAATCACGTCCTACAACTTGTGTGTGACGCGGGTGAGCATCTAACGGTCTGATATATTTGCGTGAATTTTCTAACTAACCCTTGTTATACTTGAACGTTTGTCAATCGATTCCAGATAATTTATAAATTATTAAGGCCTATCAGCAATTCCCTAACTTCTTGGTTCATTAATATTTTTGCTCGCCATTGGTATTAGTCATTGTCTTACTTCTATTGATTTGATACAGGGCTCTTGCTAGGTCAACCATCCATAAACTAGTGGCCCTGGTCGAGAATCTTTGTATGATTTACGATCGCTACTGGCAAAAATGACCATATGGTCAGTTTGTGTGGTAATGTACTTCGTATTGATTATACAGTCTGGGTCAAACCATCCCCTAAACTATGGCCCTGGTCGGATCTTCGTAAGTGATGACGATCGCCACTTGGTCAAAAATGACAAATAATGGTCAGCCTCTTATCCGCCCCTTTTAATATTAGCTAATGTAATGTAATGTAGGAACTCCCATTCCACAACCGAGGTCTTCTTCTTCTTAGTTGAGATGGTGATACATTAGAAAAGCAGAACATTTTTTTTAGCCTGATTCAGATACATTCAAACCAGCAACTAATTGTTCTATTAGAAGCATCAAACAGGGAGGGATGTGTGGTCAAGGACTGCAATACTAGATGACCTGAATGTGTGGTCAGGGACGGCAATACATATGAGACCTGTTGGTAGCTGAACTTCAGCAGTCCTCTTCAAGTAACATAAGTAATGAGCATGCAAGTAGAGATGCCTTCTACACAGAGTCTGAATAGACAAATTTGTATGTAGTACCGGAGTGGGGTGAGCAAGAATCGATTAGATTTTGGGCAAAAATTCACTAATTTGGTAGGCTAAACTATCCTATTTTTATGTACTTTATATTAATGGTCAGGGTCGTTCGCAAGATTGCAGATGAACTATAGGTGAGATGGTTATTTTATTGATTACAATAAGTGCAGGAAGTGAGGTAGTGTTCTTATTATGTTTCCCGGCATAAACTATGCTAATTAAGTTGTCTAAAGGGGTTAACCACCATCCTGTCCCAAAACTGTTCCAAACGAGATCCAAGTCAGTGGACTCCATCAATGATCACATTTGCATAATTCCACGAAATCTCGGAAACCTGGCAAGGAATGGTGCACTGGTTAGTTTCATTTGTGCATCAGGATTCAAGGTCAAGATTAATTCGAGGGTAACTGATTCTATGGGATTTTGTGTGGTATCTCGTTGGGTGAACCCAACCTGATTATATATTGGGTCCAGATTTGACTAATACAGCTGCATAATAGCCTATTTTATATAATTTATGTGTTTAGAGCTCTAGAGCAAGATTATTCTCATTGTTTCACTTTGTTCTTCATATGACTTGATAAAGTCCATTGAAACTGTAACCTAATTGATTACATGAGTCGCATCAATGTGGTGGCTGTCAAGTGGATTCGAACTGATTGCTCATCCATTTACTGGTTACTGCTTGAATCTCTGATGAGGAATCGTACTGTATGTAGATCTACATACTGACTTGGGAAAATAATCCTCAGTGAGCTTCCCTTCACTCAACTTTACTTAAGGTGTCACTAATCAACACACTTACTAGCACAGTACTGACCGCGCTAAGAAGCCGCTTGATTGAGAATTGTACCTAAAATAGAGGGGGGCTATAACTCTCCATATATAACCCCAATCTAATAGTACCATATTGTCTCCAGGACTTTGTTTTACAATTCTCAAATTCCCCGAAAATCCAATATTATCAATTATTATTGTTTTTTGCGTGGCTCAAGTGACCAGTGCATGTGCCTTGTGACGTGGAGTCACCACAAACAGGGAGGAAATAAGATGGTTGCACCATCTACTATAATATAATAATTTATTTTAATTAATAATCATCCAATTACGTGTAGCTTACATTATTTCGTAAATCCCAATATTATTTTTTTAATAATAATCACCATGATCCCGTTAACCCCTAATTGTTGATGATTCCCATAAGCGTGATATGAGTTATACTTGTATCCACATCACATATTTTATAGTAGGTCACTTTCAGTGGGTTGACTCCTGGGGTATAACGAGGCATGGTAGCCCTCGCAGTCCTAAAAATTGTCCCCAAATGGCATGTTTATGTTCACTGTCAGAATAAATGAAGCTGCTATTATTTAAAACACGCCTGAGACAGGGAGGAGATGGATGGTCAGCCAGGTGCCAGCGTGAGGTCATCCTGGTCTTAATTATTATTGTTTCGCTCAGTTTCCCGACTTGGCAGCGAAAAGCCATAAATTTAGTTACACCAGCCCCAGTCAGTCACAGGTGGTCCACGGAGCGACCCCATATATGAAGTCGCTATGATACTGATAGGATCGTGGATTGCTGGGTGTGCATAAAGTTGTGTGAACTTCGTGCTGGGTTCCGCGCCAGGAACAAGACTTTTCCTGCGGGTCCCAACGAAAAGGGTTTTTTGGGACGCGCACGGCTTGCCATGACTGTCATGAGTGTGTACGTTTGGTTCGGAGGGGATGTTTCCTGCGATCCGGGAATACCCGACTTAGAGGCTAAAATATACAAGCTAACTTTCACTGGGTGACCTATTGCGCCATCAAATTCCGTAATACATTTTTTTTTTTTTTTTTAATTAACCTAGGGCTCAAGCCAAGTAAAAATAAACATGTGTATCGTCTGAATTTTTGGAACTATAGAGGAGAAGACTTCTCTTTTTTTTTACTTTTTTTCATGTTTTAAAAAGTCCAAAAGACGGCATATTCACAATATGCTAACATATCCACATCAAATGACTTATTTTTTTATAGAGTGATGAAAAGTATATACCTAGTGGGCACACAAGTGTACAGAAATGCTGTATAGTCATAACATCTTGCAAGCAGTAGAAAGAATTTACTCATTAGACATCGTTTGAACAAGTTAAAACACATTTTCGCATAATGATAACTTTCCCAACTTCCCCACAAAAGAAAGCAGGAGGACGATCAACATCTGTTATTTTTCACTTCACCGTATTATTTTTAAAGTGTATTGGTTGGCGGTGAGCGGCCAACGAACAAGCGACGGCGAACTTTGCATGACGTCACAACAATACAAATTTCGTTGTGCAGCACCACTCGGTAGTGAATCACATACTCTCATATATATAGCAATTAATGTGGACAGCAAAAATGTGTGAAATTACCATTTGATTTCAATTACTAAATTGACGGGTGCAGTATATTGTTTTCATATCTTAATTGGCGACAATCATCTTTAAGCATCTCGGCCTTACGTTGAGTATGTTTACTCAACATTTTATTGTTAACGTTCACACTTAATTTTTCATAACCTTCCACTGAGAGCCCACCTTGTTAAATCATGCAATGCCGCAAAGTTGATGCCAACTCTGCTATATCATCATAATTAAAGCCTATCGCCGTACCTCAGGGCTCTCGAATAATTTTGTACCCCAAGCCCAGTTTGAGCCTGATAGCCCATCATGTGCATTCACCAAATGTTTTTTTCTCCCTCTTTACATTGCTGATCTTAATCATAATGATGGAATATTCATAACAATTGGCTAAATTGACTTGGTCGATCCAAGGGACCCACTTGGCCCTAAGCCTATCTACTCTATCCAGTGGTGTCAACAATTGTTTATGGCCCCCAACCAGTCATTCCTTGACATATGTCAACTCAAACGGGACACTGTTGATTGACCAGATACTGTTTGCTTGGTGAAAGTCACAGCAATTAAGCCATTTATGTAAAAATTTCAAAACTGTATCCCCCGACAATACAATTAATTTCCTTGAAAACGTGGTCATAATGTACCTATTGGAGGCGCTCCTTTTCGCTTGTTTGCAGATTAGGGATACAGTCCATATAAGTGTTGTTAAATTGAAGCCATAACATCTGGAAGAAACAAGCAAAGTAATCATCTTTGAGATGTTTAAAACTTGGACCCAATGGTTCATTGACTCTTTTGATTTCTGACGTCAACATCAGAGGTCCTTAAAGGGGCACAATCGCCATTGTGTGAAATTGTTTTTTTGACCTCTGTAATTCGGCTTTCTCCAGTGAATGTTGACTAATGATGAACAATTTATTGACTGCTAGTGACCTGCTGTTGCGCATATGAAGATCATTGTCAAAAGCACAATCACCATTGCTCAGACTGCCTCCTCCCGCTTTCTCCATTGATGTTGACTAAAGTGAGTAACACTGTCTCATTGGCTGCTAAGACCTATTCGCCCTATGGAGATCAAATTGCAAAAGCCATAAGCCATTGCTTCAGACGCCCCATTGCCTCATGATCTTGAAAATATTAACACAATGTTAGTTTGTACATATCGTCTTGGTACATTGTTCATTTGAGGCTACACGCACCATTGGCTCTGTTTTCTACCTCCTTGACCACCTATCCTTTTCCCATTACGTTGTATTTGATCAGTCGCCTCACGGCAACATTGCACGGGGGAGCGGGGGTTGTCCACCATTTTTTGCCGAGAACGTGACTTGCCTCACAGGTGTAAAACTCTTCTCATCTCTCCGCACTATTGGGTGCACACGATCAATCCCTTCTCAATTCAGTTTCATGTGTTTTCTCACACAAGTGAATCCCCCGTAGGTTTGGAAGAGAAAAGACTCCTTCCCTATCTGTCTAATAGGAGACTAAAATAGAGAACCTGATTTGATAATAATCTTACACTTGACCATCTCAAAGACAGCACGGTATACTTAACTGGGTCAGCTTCAGTGCACCGAGGGCGCTTGGATGATACTATACATGACTACAGTACAAGCATTGGAATATACCATATTCAGTCCGCTCAAGCGCACCATCTCCTGTAACTCCCACCACTTTTTTGCAATCAGGTGATTACCCCTAACACATGGGCTGCAGAATTCTCCAACATTGATTGCTCAAAATAGAACCCGTCACTAAACCACATCCAAAATATCGCACAAGGTTGAAAGCAAACCATGCTTGCTATTTCAACGCGTGCACCTGCCTGCCCCCATCGACATCTGTTCTGCCCCCCCACCCTCTACAACCCCCCCCATCTACATCCTCCCACCCCTATATATCCTGCCCCCCCCGACATCCCTGCCCCCCCTACTCCTGCCCCCCCATTAATAAAAACGCACAAACGACGTTCATTCAGCCTAATACCTCTAGTATAGCCTTGCATCCGCTCTGTACGTCATTACAGGTACATATCAAACTCCGAATGGCCTATATGAATACAACCACACCTCTGGCATGCCACCACATTAACCCTTGCCTCTCATTTCGGAATGAGTACCAATGCAAGAAACGGCCTAAAATTTGATTGTAAATGTGCTGAAAAGCATTGCTGCAAACTATTAATCTCCGTAATTGTCCATCCTAAACGTTGCAAGCGCCCTGGACCTTAGCGTAATAAATACGGTAACATGTGGTTCTTGGGCCACTCAATCCGCAGGTATAAATAATAATATATTATACATTTATTATAAGCACCTTTTCAAAAATACCACGCGCTGAAAGACAACAAACACAAATAACACTAGTGTCCAAAATTTTGAGGTGTCTCTTGAAGGAGCAGCAGAGGTTCTTTGACAACTTCAGCTGGGAGGGCATCCCGCTTCGGGCTGTGCAGAGAGTCAAGCACCTATTCACCAGTAACAAGACACCGTTTACATCAGCACTTCTAACTTTCAGGATTACTTCCAGAAAATATGTCATTGATCGATGCATCCCCTGCACTGGGGCTGAAGTGGTTAGATGGCCTGGCTATTTTGTCGCTGTTGGGGTGGTGCGCCCGGTGACCACTGTTAATGAACATCTGGCACGCTGGAGCTGAGTTTTCGGAGAATCCATGTGATGTTTTTGAGCGTGGGGGGCGTTTTTCAGGGTATTTGCGTCGGAAAGCATTAATCAGATTATCAGTTAGTTCTATTTTTATGGTTTCCTGTGTTTTATCTTCGCTTTATTTGGAACACCTCCAGTGTTTCATATATTCTTGAATAACCAAACTATCAAGACGTCACACATGCCAGCATATTGGACGCACAAGGATATAGGAAAAGAAATCAAAATTTCTGCAGAATTATTGTAGAATATTCTTCTCAAATTTCTCTCTCGACCTTGTGCATTTAACCCACATATCATTTTGAGACACCTGCATACTTATTGGGCATGGCCAGACAGGGGTTGGTGCTGTACCTAGTGATATTTGTAAAATAGCAACCTTCGAAAGTTGTCACCATTGATATGGATTACTGATTACCCCCCTCGTTTTCCTCCCTCCCCCCCTCCTGCACTCCATCTCAGAAGCTGAGATAGTCTCACGGATCATACAGTTACATAGCTTATTGCGTATATCAAAGATATATGTTATTCAATCAAGCCACATTGATCTTCTGTTTACTGGCAACACATTTACCTAGGAGTTCAGACAGTGGTATAGCTAAAGATAGCTCTGGCTCTGGAGGACCCTGGGAATGGGGTCCAAACAAAGAAGGGCACTATTTACCCCTCTCCCATTCACAACAAATGCATTTAAAGGCAATGGTTCATATACAGTCATCTGAAAGCACTTTTGGTGCTTTCTATATGTTACATTATGACAGCCGAACTCCAGACTGAATTTTCCCAATTTGAATGTACCGATAAGGCACATCAGGCTGTAGCAAAATTCGCATGGTGACATTATGGGGGGAACCTCCAGATCCCCTGTACTACAAAAAAGTCAAGTGAAACATGTGTACTTTCGAAAATATTGTTGGACTAAACAAACTGACATAGGATCGGATAAAAAACCACAGAATCATTCACATAGGAAAGAATTATCTGATCAATTGTTTGTCTCGCCTGAATGAAATTAGGAGGAGACTTAGTGGTCACTATGGCTTGTGTGTTTGTATGTGTGTTGCGAAAAAAAATACTCTTGATTAAGTAGTGTTAATTAGCCAATTTCATGTAATTTGTTTGAGCTCCTTAGCAAGATTGCGCACGATGGTGGGTGGGACCTATGGGGATGTAGCTTGGCCTATAGTAACAGGATAGCCAGTAGATGAAACTGATTAGATTTCAGTCAAAATCATGCTGATAAGTACCCTAACTTGCATATTTCATGCACAATTGTAAAGTTTGTCGGATTTTCACGAAACTTGGTGGACAGGGTCTACCTTCAGTCCCGATAAATTAGGAGTCAGTCGTCAAAGGTCATTTGAGGTGTTTAATTTGCAAATATTATTTTGCAAAAAAGTCTGGGAATTTTCAGATGTGAAACATTGTGGATGTGATACAGTTGGGTACACAAAAATTTGAGGTAGGGTCAGTCCAGAAGGTCATTTAAGGTCGTCTAAATTGCATAATTATGCAATTGTTGGAAATTTTGTAAGATTTCATTGAAACTTGGATGATGTGCACACATATGGTTCTGAGATATTTGAAGGTAGATTGGTGTCAGTTAGAGGTCAGTACTGTGTCTAAATTTGCAAATTTCGCTAATTTAACATTTGTCATATTTTAATAGGGGTTTGTGGCACCTGATCAACATTCAGTATAAACATGTCGAGGATGTAGCCTACCCTTGGTTTCAAGAATTTCAAATAACATTACTCTCCTCCCATGTACAACATACACACACACATGAGCATACCCAATGGTTCACTGTACCGGATCTTCATGAAGCAGCGCATCATAAATAGTTGTATGTAGTAATGGTAACTTGGGTCTGGAGAGAGTCTGGCCACCAAAACCCCTCCATGCATGCACACTGAGTTTTGAATAAGGATTTGATCAGCTGCCCACGAGGACTAGCGGTCGAGAACCCAATTATAAGTAAAATTACCCTTGATCATTCTTCTTCCTGTTGTCAAGGCGCAAAAAATGCAAACATTAACTGTGTGTGATGTCATGGATTCCTCGAATTTCTCGAAATTCCTTGAATTTGAATATCCAACCAAAGCAACACACTAAAACTTCCAAATTTGGGGTGTAGGGTTGTGAAGAGACCTCTTCACTGTACTAGGTCAAAGCAATCTTGGCACCCTCCCCCGTCCTCCCCCCTCCGTTCTTACATGACCATTGGTTTTTAAGGACCTGCAAATATGCAATGTACCAATTTTGTCCTTTCTCGGCTGCTTATATGCCAAATATAGCTTCTGAAATGTCATAAGGAGGAAGCATTAAACCTAAGGAAGCTGTGTTGCACGGTTAGTTATTCTGATACTCTCCTTCAAATGATAGCGACGAAGGTGTTTTGTAGTGCACAAAATTACCTCAATTTTTGTCTACCTTACAAAGAGCAATCTAGATCTATAGCACCTTTATAGAAGCAATGGGGGCGTTTCAGTCGATTGTTACTGTTAGATAATTACGTCAGTAGCCTTCAAGGAAAAGACCTGATTAGCTGCAAAGTCATGTGACACATTCACGTCCTAAACAGTCTCAGGAGACGATAGGTAGGCCACGCCCACTATATGAAGCGCGCACATGGTTCTCATGCGCATCTCAGCATTCCTGATAGCAACAGTCAATGGTATGTTTAGCAGAGAACACGCAATTACAAGCTCCGAAAAGTTGCATAACGCACGTTTTCCGTTTCGGTCGTCGTGGGAAAATATCTAACACCAACAGGCAACAAAAACGCCACCCTATGATACGACATGTCTCAAAGTTCAGGAAGCCATCTGTTCTGAATGTGATTGGCACTTCTGGGCATCTATTTGATTGTCTATACATGGCAGCAGGAGGACACTGTGGGGTCAGGTGACCACCCCTCATACTGGATGCCATTTGCGCACGCTTTATACCCGTTGCTGCGTTGTGCCAACATTGGTTCAATTTGATGTTAATCGGTTTTTAGCCAAGGGCCTAGAGTAAAAACAGTAAGGAAAACCTGAATCATATGATATGATCGTTCCTGGCTTTCGCCACAGTCGTTCTCTGATCGCTGTGTGCATGCAGTTGGAATAACCTGACATGACGTTGCGCTGATCACCGCAATACAGACATCTCGACAAACAACATGCCAATGCCATCTTGTGTCGGATCTTCCCGTTGATTAGAACTGTATATCAGCATGACGAATTGATACACTTCAAATTTACAATACAAAAGGATTACACAGAAGGTTAAATTGCTTTGATGCCGTTCTGATGGCGAATAATCTGCCTGCTTATGGGGTGGAGTGTGCAGCTTGCACTATCTATAACAATGTGACAAGGGTCTTCTGGCACTCCGATGTATGTTCTGCGAATTCCTGGTTGGGTTTTAAAACCCGGCAGCTGTTTCCCGGAGGCCATGTTCAAGGTTCCCTTACCAAATTGATAAATTCAGGATTGTGATGCAAACCGGCGCATATGTCGAGCATAAGTTATTTTATAATTTGATAGAGGAGGGTTTTTATTTTTTTAGAATTTGTATTTTGGTCATCCATGATTTTTTTTAATTTTGTCATTGATATAGCATCATTTTTGTCCGCCTGATGAAATTCGGAAAGACTAGTGGTCACTATTTTGCGTGTAGGTGTGCGTGTACGTGTGCATGTGTGTAGTCCCCACTTTGCTTGTTAGCAGGATTTCTCAAAACCATGAGCCGATTATTAACGAAATTCCGTGTGTAGCACCGGGGTTGGGTACCTACGATTAGATATTGGGCGGCAAAGTCATTAATTTAAGTTGGGTAACTGGCTCATTTTATGTAATTAAATTAATTGTTGAAGCTTGTTAAGCAAGATTATGCAATAACGTATGTGCTAGGACCTTGATGACAGGTCAAATATGAACTGATCAGATTTTCAGCCTAAAATATGCAATTTTTCTGCGTTTGGCCAACATTTGGTTCAATTTGATGTTAAGGTAGCCCAAGTCGCCTAGTAAAACATTAGGAAACCTGAATCATATGATATGGGAATCGTTCCTTCCTTCTGGCTTTCGCCATTCTTTCTCTTGTATAGGCTGTTGCATGCACGTTGGAATACGCGAATGCGCTGTCTGATCACCGCAATCCATACATCTCGACAAAACCAACATTCCAATGCCACATCTTGTTTGGCATCTTCCGGTTGATAGAACTGTATTATCAGCATGACCGACCTATGATACACTCAATTTACAATACAAGATTACACAAGGTTACATATTGCTTTGGATGCCTTTCTGATGGCTGAATACATCCTGCTGCTTCCATGGGTTGGATGGTGTGGCACTTGCACCTATCTATAAACAATGACACGGGTCCTGCACCTCCGATGTATGTTTCTGCGAATCCCTGGTTGGGTTTTTACACAACGGCAGCTTTTTCCCTTAGGCCATGTTCAAGTTTCCCTTACCAAATTGCTAAATTCAGGATGTTATGCAAAACCTGTGCATAGGAGTCCAATTGAAGAGCAGAATTATTTTATTTGGTAGAGGATGGTTTTATTTTTAAATTTTATTTGGTCATATCCATGAGTTTTTTTTATTTGTCAATTGATAAAGCCAATCATTTTGTCTTGCCTGAAGAATTCAGGAAATACTTTAGTGGTCACTATGCTGTATGTGTGTGTGTGTGTATTGTGTGTGGTGTATATCACACTTTTTTGTTAGCAGATTTCTCCCAAACACATGAGGCCGATTATGACGAAATTCTGTGGTGTAGCACCGGGTTGGTTAACGATCCTGATTAGATGTTTGGGCAGCAAAAGTCTTTAAATTACGTTGGTACTGGCTCATTTATGTAAATTAATTGTTTAAGCTCGTTAGCAAGATTACGCAAGAACCGTAAAAATGTGCTAGGACCTGGATGAAGTATTATGAACTGATTAGATTTTCAACAGAAGCCTAAAATAATGCTATTAAGTGGTCTAATTTGGCTATTAGTGAATTTCAAGTTTTGTCCGATTTTCTCACGAAACTTGTTAGATGTGATCCACCTTTGATCCTAGCCTTTCAAAGGGTACAGCTGGGGTCATGGATGTCATGTGTTTGCCTATTTTTTGCAAATGTATCCAATTACCACCTTGAGAATTTTCGCCAAACTCGTAAGTATGATCTGGTACATTTTCTGATCTGATGTGTTTGAGTTCATGAATTTGATTAATTCCAGCATATAATCTCCTGTTAGAATAAAAGAAGCCCCTGAGGAACGAGTAAACCATAGCTCCTGTGACAATTTTACTGCTGTTATAAGCGGCCCAGCAAAAACCCTCTCTTACCCAACCAATTTAATTAAGTTGATTAGACCTACAAAAAGAATGTAACATTTTCTTTCCTGTTCCTCTTCTTTCCTCTGCTACCTGGGCACGCATTGCTCAACCCCCCCCCCCCCCCTCGCCACGATATTTCCTGGATGCCCCATTTTTTCACTTACTTTGTGGCATACAAGCCATAATTCTGAATAGAAACATCTTGCTCTTGTTCCTGTCTATGCTTTCATTCACCCGAAGGTGCTTCAGCTGACATAGGACGCCCTAGTCAAATTTAGAGCTCCAATTTTTGGGTGTGGAGGACACCTGCGAATCTCTACCCTACTCCTTTTTGAGATGCCCTGGTAACGAGGCAGGGGTGAGAATTCCTGCTCCAGGATCGCCTTTTGACGTCCCCATCCGACATACGAAGTGTTAGCGTCTCTCTTACGACACCCCCCACAGTACTTTTAGGCCTTTATTAGCCATCAACCTTCATCACTAGGGTTTCAACCCTACCACTGGTACTCGAAATTGTGTCTTTGACTGTGTTGTGCTATACGGTCAATTATATGTCAATAGGCATTAATAGATAGACAAAGACAAATGTGGGAGTTTCCTAAAGGTATATTTTGGACATCTATGCCGCTGCGTGGGGGAATAGGTTGTTTGCGTTGTAGGGGAGGGGGGAGGATCTTTGCTGCTGGCAGGGGGTGGGGGATGGATGGCTGTTCCCTGGCTGCTTGAGAAAAAAGGCAATGAAATGAGAATATTTTTTATTTTAAAAGGCAAGAAAAGAAGCCCGGGCTGATAAGGGGAATTAGAGAACATTTCAAGTTTGGATTTTGGGTCAAAGAAGTGAGTTTGAACTTAGCGATAACTTTATCAAATTTGGGTATTATTGAAGAATAGTGGGGGTCATGAAAAAGAAAGCAATTAAGGATCGTTCGCATTTAAGAGTAAAACTTATAGGTCAGTTATTTTAGAATTTTAAGGAATTTTAATTTGTTATATGTGAATATGTGATTGTTTGTTTGACATGACGATGGTCTCATGAACTAGCTGGTTGTTTTTGTAGTGAATAATACAAACACTGATCGCGCAACCAGGCGATACAATGGGGGCGATCGCCTGGTTTTAAACTGGTAAATTTTGCCTTGCAACCCCAATGATCATATATTTGGTGAATGTGTTTCTCCATAATAGGTACTTAGTTTCCTACTATTCTGCGTCACCAAAGTTGAAATGTATGTTTTCAGGCAAAATGTTAACACGTGTGAAGTCCACAACCACATTCACTATATGCACAAGTCGCAAGGCCGAATGCGTTTCTTTAGCTACTTTGTAACACAGGTTTCTCATAATGGTTTGGTCCTAACTGGGTCATGCCAGACTTGCCTACTGTGGGCGGTCGAGTTCCCCTGGCCACTCCACACATACACCTCACTGTCATACACCTCAACTCACCTACCCCAATATCACCACCTCTTTTACTGCATTTACTTCTTTTCCAAATTAAATTTTTTGGTAGGTTTGAAATTTTCACTTGGCTCCTTCAGAACTGGATAAACCCCTATTGGCTGGGAAGGGGGCTAAGGGGGGCATACACTACAATTTTTTCCTCTCAATTTTCAGGCTGAACAATGGAACTACATATGTGGTAATATACAAGTTAAACTCCAGTCTGCTAATACAATCCCTCAATTATCGAAATGGAAAGTGTTTCGAACGAACTTAGTTCTTAAGTGACTTGTGACTCATATAAAACAGTGAAAAGCGCGATGACTTTAATCAAAATAGCAATTTTGTGTGCACCATTATCATAAGGTCTTATTGGTAAACGCAGCGCAGACTTCACTAAAACACAAGGAGGAGTCAGGACAGTATACGCATACGACCTAACAATGCAATCCCTGATGTTTTGTGCTTGCGCACACAGTGCAGCTCCATTGCGCCCACTTAATCTATTTCAGATATTCAACTTCCCCTATTGGACCCTGCAACCCCACCCCCCAGCGCATTGAACACTGGCAATAAAACAAAAAGTCCGGGTTGGCCACCCATCGCCCTTCTCTTTTTTTTGCCAGACGTTTTCGTCTACAATTGAGCATCTTGGCTTAGAAATTCGTTAAGAATTTCACCCTTTAGCTTTAGTCTTACGACTACAATCATCGTTTTATCATTAGGATCAACCTGTCTAAGTGATTTTCAACCTATCCAAACGATTTTTTTTACGGATTATGTCGTTTTTGAAGGAACTTATTCCTCTCTCTCTCGATCTCAATTTGCGTAAGTCCTTTTGTTTAGCCTAAGCTGCACCTACACAGTATTTCGTGTACACATTCCCCTCCTCCTAACTCCCACTGTTGCGTGTGACTTCAGCCCATATTGTGTTACGAGCAGCCGGGCTGGGACTTGTTGTCCGGGTGCCTCCCTCCTGCCTGCCCGCCCTCTTCCCTCCCCCTTCACCCCTGGGTTCCCCTCCTACCTTCCCTTCCCATCCCCGTCCCTGGGTTGGGGTGTCCCGCGCGCAGCGCTAGGATTCTAGTACGTAATCGAGTGAGAAGGGGGAACGGGAACTCGGAGTACGTACCGTTGGGTTCGTCCTGTATGCTATTATGGTTCATGCATTAAGTCGCGCGTTGCCATTACGTGCAGCAGTAATTCCTGTAATGTTAACTGCCTCATATTTTCCACTGTTCGTGGATGGGCCTCCTTCCTTGAATGTTTTGGCGCTCGATTGCCCTTCGGTGTGAGCTGTACTTCGTCATGTTGTAAATGTGTTACCATGTTTTCCATGCTGATATATAATATATATTGGCTTATGTCCCGTGGGTGAGGGTTCGTGGTAATAGAGACCCCCTCCTCAGCGGCCACTTTCCAGGTAGGGAGAAGTGGGGCCGTTTCCATCTTCGATCGTCAATTTTGATGATACTTATGCATGCCACTTTACCACTTCTCCCCAGTTATGGAGAAATGGGATGCTCACACTTTTGTTCGCCGATATTTCAATGTGTCACTTATGTATGCTACTTTACCATGTCTTTACTCTATGTCCAAGAGCGGGGGTTCATGAACTTAGAGACTCCTCAGCCAGCGCCCTTCTATCTTCTCCTAATTGGGAAAGGGGACGCTTGTACTTTGGTTCGCCGTTGTGTCGAAGTATGGCTAACGTTGCCTTGTATTGATTTTATGTCCGTGGAACTAGGTTCATGGACGTAAGCCTTCCTCAGCGGCCTTTCTCTCGTTATGGGAGAAATGGGCCTTTGTAGGCTTCAATCAGTTGTCCCGCTGCTGGCCAGACTCGAGAGGTGGCGGGTATCATTGTGCGCCGAGGCCCTACGCCCCCGGTGCGGACATCTCGGCGTCGGAAGTGAAGAAGGCAGGTGATCGTCGCCAGAGAGGGATGTCACGTCTTCGGGCCTCGAGGAAGACCCCTGGGAGAAAGAAGGAGAATTTCGTACCAAGAGACTTCGAGCCTTTGGCCTCCCTCGGGGGCAGGGGTGTGTTAGCCTGGTGGAGCCGGCTTCCCCCCCCCGGGCATGGAGCTCTGGATCAACCCGGTCCTACAAGGACTTTGGCCGTGTGATCCTAAAAGCCCTCGATTCGGCTTCGGCTGTCTCGCACCTATCTCTAACAATTTGACACGGTCTGGCCCTCGATGTATGTTTCTGCTAATTCCTGTTGGATTTTTACACCGGCAGCTGTTTTCCCGGAGGCCATGTTCAAGGTTCCCTTACCAAATTGATAAATTCAGGATTGTGATGCAAACCTCTCATATGAGTCTGAGCAATATATTTTATTTGATAGAGGATGATTTTATTTTTAGAATTTGTATTTGGTCATCCATGATTTTTTTTTTAATTTGTCAATGATAATACGCATCATTTTGTCTTGCCTAAGGAATTCATGAGAGACTTAGTGGTCCATATTGCCGTGTATGTGTGCGTGTGTAGTGTGTGTGTGTGTATGTCACACTTTCTTGTTAGCATGATTTTCTCACAAAAAACCATGAGGCGATTAGGCCTGAAATTCCGTGGGTAGCACCGGGTTGGGTACACGTCTGATTAGATCTTGGGCGGCAAGTCAGTAATTAAGTTGGGTACTGCTCATTTTATGTAAATTATTGTTTAAGCTCGTTAGCAGATTATGCAAAACCGGATTTGCTAGACTACCTGGATGACAGTAGATGAACGGACATTTTCAGCCTAAAATATGCAATTAATTGGCTTTTGTTCCAACATTATGGTGTCATTTGATGTTATGGGTAGCACAAGTCGCCTAGTAAAAACATTAGGAACCCTGAATCATATGATATGATCGTTCCTGCTTTCGCACAGTCCTTTCTCTTGTATAGCGTGTGCGCACGTTGGACTCTGAATGCGCTGCTGATCACCGCAATACAGACATCTCGACAAACAACATGCCAATGCCATTGTGTCGACTCGTCACGTTATGAACTGTATTATCAGCATGCCCGCATTGATATCACTTCAATTTACAATACAAAGATTACACAGAATGTTAAATGCTTTGATGCCTTTCGATGCTGAATACATCCTGCCTGCTTCATGGGGTGGAGGTGTGCAGCTGTCCCCTTTCTATAACATTGAACAAGGGTCGGCACCTCCGATGTATGTTCTGCGAATTCCTGGTGGTTTTAACCCACGGCAGCTGTTTTCCCGGAGGCCATGTTCAAGGTTCCCTACCAATTGCTAATTTCAGATTTGTGATGCAACCGGTGCATGATCCAAGTTGAAAAGCAGAATTAATTTTATTTGGTAAGAGGTTTTATTTTAAATTTGTTATTTGGTCATCCATGATTTTTTTTTATTTGTCATGTGTTATAGCATCATTTTGTCTTGCTGAATGAAATTCAGGAAGAGACTTTAGTGGTTACTATTGCGTGTATGTGTGTGTGTGGGGTAGTGTGTGTGTGTGTATTTCACACTTTTGTTTGTTACAGGATTTCTCACAAACCATGAGCGATTATGACGAAATTGTGTGTACACCGGTTGGGTACACGATCTGATTAGGTGTTGGGCACAAGTCTTTAATTAGTTAGGTAACGGGCTCCTTTTGTAAATTAGTGTTTAAGCTCGTTAGCAAGATACGCACGACCGTATGTGCGAGCCCTGTATGACAGTAATGAACTGATTATATTGTTAGCCGAAAATAGCTCATTAAGTGCTCTATTCCAATTTTATGTGATTTTTCAGTTTGTCGGATTTCACGAATTGGTAATTTGATCCACCTTTGATCCTGAGCATTTCAAAGGTCACCTGGGGTCAGTGGAGGTTCTTGTTATGTTCCTAATTTGACCATAATTTATTCCAATTACCAACTAAAATTTCGCCAAACTCAGAAGTAGATCCTGGTAACATTTTCTGGATCTGATGTTTTGATGTTCATGAATTACATTGAATTCCATCATATAATTAGCTTCTGTTAGAATTAAAGCCTGTAGGAACGAGTAAACCATCTCCTGGGGGAGGGGGGGGGGGGGGGGGGAACCAATTTACTGCTGTTATAGCTGCCCAGCAAAAACCCTCCTTACCCAATCCATTTGATTAGGTTGATTAGACCTACAAATACTGAACATTTTCTTTCCTGTCCTCTTCTTCCTCTTCTTCCCTGGGACGCTGCTCAACACCCCCCCCCACCCCCCCCTCCCACGATAATTGACCTGGATTGCACCATTCTTCACTTACTTTTGTTCATACAATGCCATAAGGTCCTGAATCGAACATCTTCTCTTTTACTTTATCTTCACCCGAAGTGCTTCAGCTGACGAAGTGAACCCATAGGTCGAAATTTAGAAGGCTCCAATTTTGGGTGTGGAAGGACACCGGCGAACCTCGCCTACGCTTTCCGAAGAGTGCTCTGAGTAACGAGGCGGGTGAGAATTACTGCTCACAGAATCGCCTTTTACGTCCCCATCCGACAGACGCGAGCGTAGCTTCTCTCTTACTGACAACCCACAGACTTTATAGGGGCTTTTGTACCCCATCAAACTTTCATCACCTATGTTTGTTTCAAGCCCTACCTGGTACTCGAAAATGTCTGTGAACGGTGTTGCTATACATGTCATTTATTGCCAATAGGCAATTAATAATAGACCAATTGTGGAGGTTCCTAAAGGTAATAATTTGGGACATCTATGACTGCTGCGGTGGGGATAGGTTGTTTGCGTGTAGGGGAGGGGGAGGATGTTGCTGGCCTGTCAGGGGTGGGGGATGGATGGCATGTCCTGTCGCCTTGAGAATAAAAGGCAATGAATAATGAAGAATATTTTTTATTTTAAAGGCAAATAAGCCCGGGCTGCTAAAGTGATTTAGAACATTCATTGGATTTGGTCAAGCAGTGAGTTTGAACTGAGCGATAAAACTTTCTTCAATTTGGTATTTATGAGAGGAGATTGGGGGCATGAAAAAGAATCAATTAAGGATCGTTCGCCTTAAGATAAAAACTTATGGGGTCAGTTATTTTAGAATTTTTAGGAATTTTTGATGTGTTAATGTGGAAATATTGAAGTTTGTTTGACAGACATGGCCGCTGAATGAACTACTTGGTTGTTTTTGGAGGATAACCAAACCACTGATCGCGCAACCAGGGCGAGACACTTTTTGGCGATCCGCCTGTTATATAAATGGTCAATTTTGCTTGCAACCCCAAGTGAAGCATATATTTGGTGATGTGTTTCTCCTAATGGTACGGAGTTCTCTAATGTTTCTGGGTCAGGCCAAGAGCTTTGCATTATGTTTTCAGCAAAAGGTAACACGGTTTGAAGTCACAATGCAAATTCACTATATGCACAAGTCCACAAGGCTGAATGCGTTTTCTTTAGCGAACTTTGAACACAGGGTCTCATAATGGTTTTCTACTGGGTCAATGCCAGGACTTGCCTGATGTGGCGGTTCAAGTTCCCTGGCACTCCACATCATACACCTCACTCACCCCATAGACCACCTGCATTTACTGCATTTCCTTCTTTTCCAATTAATTTTTTGTTAGGTTGAAATATTTCACTTGCTTCCTGCAACAAGACCCCTATTGGGGGAGGGGGGCTAAGGGGGTCATAACATACAATTTTTCCTCTCATTTCAGGCTGAACAAGGAAGTACTATGGTTAATATACAAGTTATAACTACAATTATGCTAATACAATACCTCAATTATCGAAATGGAAAGTGTTTCGAACGAACTTAGTTCTTAAGTGACTTTTTACTCTATAAAAACCTTGAAAGCTGCTAACTTTAATCAAAAAGCAAATGTTTTGTGTGGAACCATTAATCATAGGGTATGTGGTAAACGCAGAGCAGGCGTCTCACTACAACACAGGAGGACTTCAGGACAGTAACTGCATACAGACCTAACACTGCCATCCCCTGATGTTTGTGCTTGCGCCCCATGTGGGCAGCACTTCCATTGCTCCACTTAATCTTTCAATATTCGACTTACCACCAATAGTTTGACCCTGCACCCCACCCCCGCGCCATTGAACATCTGGCAATAACACAAAAGTTCGGGTTTGCCACCCCATCGCCCTTCTCTTTTGCCAGACGTCGTCTACATTAGCATCTTGCTTAGAAATTCTTCAAGAATTTCACCCTTTAGAATTAGTCTTACGACCCCAATCATCGTTTTATCATTTGGATCAACCTGTCTACAGTTGAGTTTCACCTATTCCAAACGATTTTTCTTACGGATTATTCGTATTTGAAGGAACTTATTCTCTCTCTCGTTCTCGATTTGCGTAAGTCCTTTGTTTCGCCTAAGCTGCACTAACACAGTATTCGTGTACACATTCCCTACTGCCTAACGGCCCGTGCGTGTGACTTCGCCCGTAATTGTGTTGAACGTGCACCGGCTGGGACTGTGTTGTCCGGTTCCTCCGCTGCCGCCTGCCCGCCTCTCCCTCCCTCTGACCCCTGGTTCCCTTCCTACCTCCCTTCCCCTCCCCGTCCCTGGTTTGGGGGTGCCCGCGCGCAGCGCTAGGGAGCTAGTTACGTGAATCGAGTGAGAGAGGGGAACGGGAACCGGAGTAGACCTTCGTCACGTATTATTATGGTTTGTCAGCAGAATGTCGGCCGGTGCCATTACGGTCGGCTAATTATCTGTGATGTTAACTGCCCATAGTTTCCACTGTTCGTGGATGGGCTCCTTGCATGTTTTCGCTCGTTGCCTTCGGGTGTGAGCTGTACTTCGGCAAGTTTTAATGTGTTTGACCATGTTTCCCATGCTGATATTATATATATATTGACTTTGTGCCCGTGGGTGAGGGTTCGGGGTCATAGAGACCCCCGCCTCAGCGGCCACTTCCCAGGTAGGTAGAAGTGGGCCGTTTTCCATCTCCGATCCTCAATGTTGATGATACTTATGCATACCACTGTACCATTCTCCCGTTATGAGAAATGGAGCGCACACTTTGTCGCCGATATTCATGTGTCCTTATTTATGCTACTTTACCATGTATTGACTCTATGTCCATGAGCGGGGGGTTCATGAACGTAGAGACTCCTCAGCGTCCTTCTCCTAGTTGGAGATAGGGGACGCTTGTACCTTTGGTTCGCCGTTGTGTCGATGTATGCTACTTTGCCTTGTATTGATTTTTATTTCCGTGAAGAGGGTTCATGGACGTCAAGACTTCCTCAGCGGCCCTTCTACTAGTTGGAGAAATGTGCCGTTTGTCGGCTCACATGTCCCCGCTGTGTCCCGACTCGGATGTAGAGGGTATGTCGTTGTGCGCCGCGGCCCGTAAGCCCCGGTGCGGACTTCACGGCGTCGGAAGTGAAGAGGCGGATCGCCGCCAGAGATGGAGTCCAGCGTCTTCGGGCCTCGAGGAAGACCCCTGGGATGAAGAAGGTACGGTCCGTCCCAAGAAGACGTCGCTCGTCCCCTCGGGGGCAGGGGTGTTTTTAGCCCCGGGGAGCCGCTTCCCCATGGCATGGAGCTCTGGAACTCCCGGTCCTAGGACTTGGGCCGGTGATTCCTAAATCCCCGCGATTCTACTTCGGCTTGTCTCGCACATCCGAATTGGCGGTGCCGGTTCCAGCTCGGGTGCCGTAACCCCCCTGTCCGGGCCGGAAGCCCCTCGGCGCTGGAAGGGGGGGGAGCCGACCCCACCGGGCCGGCCGGGGTGATCCTCAGTTGGACTGGCGGTTTTACCCGCCCGTCACGGGCCGGGCCCCTCCCGCGCGGAGGAGCCGACCCAACCGGTCCGCCTGGGTGAGCCTCGGTTGGACGCCGGTAACCCGCCCCTCACGTGCCGGGGCCCCTCCGGCGCGGAGGGACCGACTCAACCGGGTCCGGCCGGGGTGAGCCTCGGTTGGACTTCGGTAAACGCCTCATTTCGTTGCCGGTTCCATGCACCAATCCGGGCCGGCGGGCCCTGGACCAACGGAACGGCCCCGGTCTGGCCGCTGGATACGGACAGACAGCCGGCCGCCTCGGGGGCGTTCAGACCCAAATGCCGGCCCGGCAGCCACGGTCCTTGGGGTTGCTGCCACACCTCGGGACCCAGCAGGTATCACAGTTCCATCCGGGATCGCCAGCAGCCCTCTTCTCCGTGACCAGAGCGAGTTGGAAGCGGCCCAAGGCCTCCTAGAGTCCCCTACCCCGGAGGTACAGGACCTTTCCCCCTCTGCTTCCTCGGACCGTTCACCGTCCCTCGACTGGCGAAGGACGCAGGTCGCACGTGGCAAACACAGTATACCAAGGGCCATAAGGGTTGTCGTCGTCGTAGGTCCTCCTCGTCCTACAGCCCGGATAGCTATTCATCTCCGCCGCGGAAGAAGTCGAAGCTTCGCTGGGTACGGACCAAGAGCCGGCAGCCGACTCAGCCAGCCCGTTGCGGGTGCCGTGACACTCCCTCCGAGCCTGGAGGCCTCTCCCGGCGCGTAGGGTGCCGATCGGGCCATTTCCGGCGCTTTTGCCGTATCTCGCGTCCGAACCGGAGTCCCTCTCAGCGCGGAGAGCCGAACGACCGGTTCCGGTGCTGATGCCGCGTAACACCCAGAGGCCTCCCGCGACGTGGTGGGAGCCCGACCCGTCTGCCGTCACGGCGTCCACTGGCGGGGATCCCTGCTCTAGGCTGCGGGACTCTATTTTACAACCCGACGCGTTGGGGGATCGACAGGCCCATCCAAAGTCACCTTCACAGGGAGCTTAATGACTGTAAATCGTGTGAAACTTTCAGGATCTTCCCAGACCAGAGCAGCATGGCCTCTCCTTGGACCACTCTCATCCTTCGTTCAGCCTTTCTCCCGCGTCGTTAGGCGGCCCCCGGTGAGGCTCGGTATGGAGAATCAACTCCCGAGGGGGAGAGTTACACGCCATCCGGCGGATTATCGTTTTCAGGAGCCGCTGGAGCAGCCGCTGCTCCGGCCCTTTAAGTAGAATGGGACCCACCGCTCCCCACGAAGTTGGGGTTCGGGGTTTGGCAGCGCGTCTCCACCAGTTCGACCTCCCTAAGGAACTCCAGTACCCGCTCCGTCACAGCGGAGATATCCGCTGTCTGCGAATACCACCACTTACTGAAGAAGGCGTCATGGAAGCGCGTTAGTGACTCCGACCGCAACTTTCGCCCCTAAACAAGTTTGTTCATTCGCCTAAAGTCCTGCGAATGGTTACCCTTCTGAGGCGGGGCCGGCTACTCGTCGATCTGAAGAACGCCTACGTCCTTCAAGACGATAAGCATCTCCTGGCGCCTCAGGGGACAGGTTTCCAGTTGACTCTGCCGCCGGGGCCTCGACGTCTTCTACATCGACGACCAGGGGATCGCCTGGGAGCCTCAGCGCCGGACTACTGTTTGGACACAACGACAGTCATCGACAGCTCAGGCGGCAAGATTGACTGAGCACGGGAAGAAGTCAGCTCTAACACTTAGTCTACGCCGAACGCTCTTCCCTACACTGGACCATTCTCCACACAGCCCAGGCGAAAGCATCCTCTCCACAGCCCCCGTACCACACTCTCGCACGACCAACCTCCTCACTACCTACGGGACAAAACCGAAGCCGCCGTGCTCTCCCAGCCGGGCCCACGACGGAATTGGCCGTGCCAGCCCCCCCTGGCCGTTGGGCTCCCGCCTTGGGCCGCTCATAGAGCCGACATGCCGAGGGCCGGCTCCCCAGAGTCGTGAACCGTCTCTCCCGGAGCCGGAACCGTCTTTCCCCAGGACCCTTCCTAACCATGGTTCGGCCCCCCTGCATGAGTTTGGCCAGACTCTCCAGTCACCAAAAGCCGCGTCCGCTCTCCACCGGCCGGCCGACCACCTCTTCCGGCGCGTGTGGGTCTCTGTCCCGAGGCCGCCATAGCCGTTGACCGACTTCCGGCCTTCTACGGACCGCCTGAGCCGTGTATCGGTCATCCCGGCTCTCCAGAGCTTGCCGGGCCGACTTCGTTCCGGCACGGCAAATATCGGCTTGCTCCAGAGCCTCTTCCTGCCCCCTCCGGGACATCGTCTCTCCGAGCCGAGAGTCGGCTTACCCGGCTCCCAAACCGTGGGCCGACTCTTCAGCCCTCCTATCCTGCTCTTCCGCTAGGGTCTGTTTTCCCGGCTCTCCGGAGCCGTGGGCTGACCTCGGACCTCCTGTCTGCCCGGCTCTCCGGGACATCGCTCATCACGGCCGAGGGCGTCGGCTCTCCCGGCTCTCCGAGCTGTGGGCCGACGCTTCCGGACCTCCCTATCGGCTCCCTAGAGGGCTCTCACGAGCCGAGTGAGTGGCTTCCCGCTCTCCGGAGCCGTTGGCTACCTCTCCTGACACTCTTATCGTCTCTCCGATACGGCTCTCACGCGCCGGGGGAGTCGGCTCTCCGGCTCTCCGGAGCCGTGGGACGACTCTTTCGGCCCTCCTCGCCTCTTCCGGGGGCCGCCTCTTCCAGACCTCCTGATCGTCTCTCCGAAGCTGCGTTCCGAAGCTGCGCCCCTGATCGACGCCCCAGAGCCGTGGGTCGACTCCTCCGGACCTGATCAGGTCTCCCGCCGTGGATCGGCTTTCCACCTTCTAGGCTATTCTTTCGGAGTATTATCGGCCCTGGCCCAACTCTGCCGGTCCTTCGAAGCCACGCCGCGCTACTTGGAGTCGGCGGGTCGGTTTCCAGCTATCCTACTGCGGACTGTCTTCCGGCAATTCGCCGATCCATGGGGGTCCCGTTACACATAGCCGCGCGCCGCGTAACCAGAGCAGCTCTCCCGCAGCCTTTAAAACGACTCGGAGTGATCGCTCTCCGCGCCTCGGACTGGCCCTCCACAGAGCCTTTGACGGACTCTCCCGGTCTGGCTCTTCGGAGCCGCGTCCTCTCTTTCCGCCATCCGAGCCGTGATCTCCCTCTGCGAGCTGAGGGTCCGCTCTCCCGTTTCTCCAGACTGTCAATCGCTCTCGGAACCGTACGGCTCTTCAGAACAGGCACCTATCCAGTGCCGTGTGGCTGGTCGCGGCAGTGTCAGCACGTTGCCGGGCTGTCCACACGCTCGCAACGAGGCCTTGGTATGGCCTACCCTCCCCGCCGGATGGAACTCGCTGAAGTTGTCTTCACGAGAACTGTCCGCCATCGTCTACCCCTTTCCACTGTCCACCGTGAGGGCACGGGCCACGCCAGTGTCCCTGTGCTATCTGTGCAGGTCTCAATATGGTGTAATTGACTATCTGAAATAGATTCAACCAACTTCACTTTTTTGTGAATCTGTGAAGTCTGATACTTAACCCCATATTGGACACTCCCCCCCAACCGTCCCCACTTTCCGGGCCATCACGGCGTCTCTCTGTCGTATTTGCGGCCTTCGCCCCCAATTCTTGGACGCCTTCGCCTGGAAAAAAGAAGGGCGATGGGTGGCCAACCCGACTTTTGTGTTATTTCCAGATGTTCAATGTCGCGGGGTGTGGTGCAGGGGCCAATATTGGGTAAGTATTCATACTTCACAGATGCACAACCAGTGAATTTTGTTGATTTTGAATCCTTGAAGCAGCATTTTTGGGGAGGATTGGAGAATTGTGGAAGATTGTGGAAATTGATATTTTTGCCAGTTTGAGTTTCATTACCCTGGATGACGCTCATGTTGGTAGGTGAGTACACAAGGTCAACGTGCTTAGAATTGGTCAGGTTGAGAATTATGCATAATCAAAGCCTTGATCCCACTCTCGTGGTTTCTTGAGCAGATCAATACTCCGCCAAGGTAGAAATATAGGCCCATGGCTGCTCTGCAGATCTATTAAATCACTGTGTCCATACTGCTTTATATGAACTTCCTAATTGGCTGCTTGCGTGGTCGTTTGTATTACCGTTGCAATCAACACCCCCCCCCCCCAACCCCCGCATGTATGAATGGAATCTGAGCGCTTGGTCATGAAGCATTGATGCATTTTTCATGTCCCTTAGTGCAGTTCTGGTCTCCTGATACTCAAACCGAAAAACTATGCATATTGTTTAACAACTTGGTTAATAGTTGTGTCTTTTTGCTGCTATGTTATTGGCTGCTGCTATCAGAATGCGACTGCGCGAGTTGTTTTGGTCCTGCTTGGGACCTCGCTAATCCATGTGGCATTTTTTCATCTAATACAACACACTCATTTATATTTGTGGAATGGTCCACATTCCTTTGTTAGACTGTGAATTATAATACACATAAAGGACCCTCTCCACTTGAGACTGAGTTCTTATTAGAAACCTGGAACTCCCCAAATGTTCAAATCCGCTCACAAAGCACTCTAAATTTGACTGCATACTCACCCTACTTGTTTGGAGTTTTGCCCTCCAGGTGGTTTCCAGGGATGCTGGGGGTTAAGACCTTGCGGGGGTAGTTCCCACAATTCCTCGCATTACCTGCATAATCCCAACACACATATTATGAACAATCGGCAGTCCCATGATCCCTTCATGCGGTTTGATTATGTCCCCTTCACAGAACCTAACCGGTTCTCCCCCCCCCCCCCCCGACTATGCCGATGGATGTTTGTGGCCAGTATACTGTAGAATCGGCTATGAATTTGTAGCATTCTGATGGTTATATTGACAATAATAGGTGGCCGGGACTAGACACATGTGATTTATAGACAGTCTCTTGATTCAAGACATACTGTGCCATTTGTTAATGTACAAATAATTGTTGTGCACATATAGATGAAGGAAGTTGACCTGTAGCTGTGCTTAGGTCCTGCGTTGGAATTAGTATTTGACATGGCAGCCTCCAGAGAACCACCGATTATGTCTACTTTTGCGATCAGGTTAGTAATACAGAAACAGTGAGTGATCGTCCCGCACTGAGGTTGAGAAGCCGTTCCTACGCTCCACAATGTCGAACACCAGCTGAACAGGCTATCCAACTGTCCATTCATAAGGACCTGGAACTGAGTTAGACCATGTGACATTAACGTCTTAACAAAAGACTATGTAGTGGAGGGTCTTGAATTGGAACACGGGGCTGAATTTTTTTTTTTAAGGGGCAAATAGCTTGTCTGTAGCACTGGCAAAAGGCGCTAATAGCCCTATTTGCATGAATATGATGAACAATGTCTCTGAGATTTATGACATATTACAATTTATCATCAATGGTGTATAAGAGTCAATAAAATAATAATTTTGATATACTTCGGGACAGTCGGTTGTCATGCAAGATGGTACATTGCATCCGCATTTTTTTTTTTATTTAAAAGAAAACTCATGGTTCAAATTGGATTGTTCTATTCACATCATGCAGTGGTTTTAATATTCATATTTACTCTGAAAAAACAATCATCAACAGTGCATTTGCCTTTCAACAAAGAATAAACCTGTGTCATGATCACTTTTGCCTGCCTAGTAAGTTAAATTACCACATGGGATTAGTTGCTCTATGAAATAAAGTTTACAAGATTATACAGAAAATGTCTGGAAGCTGGGTATATCCTGATGGCAATTTCAGAAATGAGTATTGATCCTTTGGGCCCTCGACTGGGTAATTTTTATCTGGATGCATGTACGCTCAGATTTGATTTCCGGGAAATCCTAGGGACCTAATTAAAACAGGATATAAAAGGAAGCCTGTTCTTCGGCCATAATTGTATTATCCAATCTCGCTTATAGTTCCGCTAGTTTGCGGATTAGAAAATTTTCATCCAACAGTGGCTTCACAAAATTAGTCCCGTGTGCACGTGATGTGCTAATTTAGGGCTACTGATTTATTGAATCTGGGGGGAAAATGTGAGTGCTTGAGCCCAATGATAGTGCAACTATTCAGTAGGTTCAAAATAGCTAATTCAGCAGACAAAAATGCTTATTCAATAGGAATCATAATTACTCGATCCAAGTACTGATTCAAAAAATTCTGTTGCATGGTTCTCAGACTAACTGCAGTGTAAAATTCTTTCAATTTTGGTAGGACTATGAACAATGGAATTTTTTACTGTTACAGAGACTTTGAAGTGAACAATGGTTGTGCAAAATGTTCAAAAGCTTTTTTCAGTAATTGCCTATAAATGTATGCAGTAAAATTTGCGGGGGATGAAGGGATCGAAAAATGCCCTGACCTCAATTAGCCCATCGGGCTCTGAGAGAATTTTCATCTGAGAGAATTCATCCGTGAGCCCAAGAAACACGATTCGGACTAGCAGATGCATATAATGCAACAACAATTTCTTTGCGTTAACCACGAGCCCGAAGGGCATCTCCAACCAACTTTCTCCTAGCCCGAATGTAGTCTCAAGTAGCCCCAGGATAAGAGGGCTTATTGATTTTTGAGCCTGGGGAATTCCCTCAAATTTTCAAAGGGGATTTTGGAACCAGAGTGGGGGGGGGGGGGGGGATGGTTCTCAGAAATGGGATGCACCAATTCTTCGGTACCAAGCATGCCGCCGAACATTGCAAGTTTTAACGATAGGAAGGTGTGTGCTAAGGGTGACAAGTCTCCCTCGTGGTCCATGTTGTCTCCATGGACTCCCTCTTCCTCAATGACGACATTGCAACTATTGCTACACAAGTTATTATAGCAGTGGGTACATGGGGATTTTGCCGCCCCATCCATAGCGTTTCTGCATCCATAGCTACATGACTGTCGCCGAAATGCAAAGAGGTTTGGACTAATAGATACGTTTTTCCATTCTCCAAGATGTAGTTTAGGGTTCAAACATACTAAAAAGAACAACGCAGGTTAACTCATGGGGCTTGCTTTAAAGGCTATTTAGAGGCTAAATAAACGGCGAGTTAAAAGGCTAAAAGTTCAGTCCAAACCAACTTTCATTACCCATTACGAGTTGGAGTAGTATTTTGAAATTTGTGTATGTGGCATTTGTATAGCACACAGGTTGAAGCATTCCCTCGTACAATAATGAATTAGTCAGACTTGCACAATCCGACAGAAAAAAATCAATGAAAATGACACAGAATTTTTCACTGAAAAACAAACAATTTGTCTATGATCTTACGGAGAGAGATTTATGTTTGTAGATCGGTGGGTTGTGATTGTCAATTTTGTAAAGAACCTTGAACGGTCTGCAGAGTGTCAAGTCTTTTACCATGATAAAATATAGGAGAATTAAACTTGATTTCAACTGTGACTGACATCATGCATTATTATTACTAGTGCCAGAGGGCACCTCTATCAATTTCTCTGCATATATGGACCAACTTTGCTTTGGGAGTCAAACCTCCACATAGGAACATCTATTGGAATGGGATTCGGACCTTTGGGTAGAGTTTTCCATTCCTTACAGTCATGTCCTTCAAGAGAAATAAATAAACAGTCAAAGGTTCCAGTCAGCCTTCATTTTCTGTTCCTAATTCCCTCCAGCCACGAAGTACCCATACAGTAGGTAGTCTATTGGATTGACTGATAAAAAAAGTCAATTGGAAAAAATAAATCTGTTGGATGAAACGTAGTATTAGGTAAAACATTTCTCTGTTGTGGAAATAGGTCCTGTGTGCGAAATCAAATACATTCGTTACGGCCGGCCGGCTTTCTCGATATTCGCGGACTGATCACATTGTCACAAAATTAGAAAAATTATTTGAGAGCCGGATTAATTTTGATGGAGTCTTCTTGTAGATGAAGGTATGAACGAGGCCATTCGTCAACTATCATTGTGGCTTATTTTCTGGAATATTTTTCAAAGGCTGAATGGACACTTTCACCTACAAAAGAATATCACAGATTACTAACAGCGAGACTAGGCAGTTAGGAAAACACTCGGCGTGGAATACAGAACCAGCCTTTAACCTAGGCGGGCTCCTAGAGTGGGTGATTTCTCCTTTCCATACCTAATAAAAAAGTCTACCCTATGAAAAGGGCACTGGGACCAACTTCATGATTTTTGTGCCATGGTAGCGTAGTGAAAATCGAACGGAACAGCTGGAGGAGAAAAAAAGTTTTGCAAAATCGGGGGTGAATTCTCGAACACCAGACCTGAGACCCTGCCAGTTGACTTAATGACGGGGGTGTTCTTTTATATGTTTTGTAAGGTGCCAATCTGCTCCGATTTTTTGTTGGTACAATGCGGGCGTAGACATTATTGGTATTCAAATTGTACATATATGTTGTTCCCCTAATGAGGTGTTATGCTTCGTGTTTGCAATCGTGTCATGAGGGTGCTTGTGTAACAATGAATTATGCGGTATTTCAACCTGATTATTCTTTATTCAGCAATTCATATGTCATATGTTCACACAACTGTTAATTCTTCTTTCACAATTCATGGCCGTTCATCTGTTCATCAACTATACATTCTTCTTTTCTCTGTTCATCTATTCATCCAAACTATTCTTTTCTTTATTATCAATTCATACTATTCATTCCACTATACATTCTTTTCATCTGTTTATCTATTCAATCTATCACCCAAACTATTTCATGCTTTATTATCCACAATTCATCTGTTAGTTACTATTACCAAACTATTCATTTACTTTCCATTCATAATCTATTCATTCCACCTATTAAGTTTAGTCTGCCATTAATCTGTTATCTATCCATCCAACTATTCAGTCTTCTTTTCATTCAATAATCGATTCATTCACATATTCATTCTTTCATCAGCATTCATCTATTATCTATTCATCCAACTATTCATTCTTTTATTCATCAATCATCTGTCATCTATTCATTCCAACTATATCTTCTTTTCAGCAATACCGATATTCATTTGCTATTCATTCTCTTATCCAGCAATTCATCTGTCAATTATTCAACCCAACTAAATTCATCTGTTCATCAAATCATGATTCACGAACTATTTCTCTTTCTATACAGTTCATCTGTTCATCTTTATTCATCAACTATCATTCTCCTTTCCATCAATTATCTGTTCATCCAAAATATTCTTATTAAATTTATTCATTAAGCTATCATCGTGCATCTATTCATCCATATCCACTGAGTTATTTCGCAATTATCTGTCCAGCTATTCATTCCACCAACTATTATATTTTATTCAGCACATTCATTCTGCTTCATTATTCATCAAAAAAACCCCTTTTAATTTTCCACTATGTATTCATAAAATTCACTGTCATTCTATTCATCCAAATATTCATTCTTCTATTCATCAATTCATCTGCTCATTATTCATCCAACTATTCATTCTTCTTTTCATTCAAAAACATCTGCGTCATTCTATTCATCAACTATTCAATTCTTCTTTCATCAAACATACTATTCAGCACCTATTCATTCTCTTATTCAGCAATTCTCTGTTGTCTAGTCTCATCCAACTATTCCTTCATCTTTTAATCCTATCATCCAATATCATTCTTTCATTCATACATTCATTGTTCATCTATTCATCCAAACTACATTATCTTTTAATCATTCATCCAACTATTCATTTTGTAGTCATCAATTCATCTGTTATCTAGTCATCCAACTATTCATTCTTCTTTTCATCGTTATTCTTTCATCTATTCATCCAACTATTCATCTTTCATTGATCAATTCCATTGTTCATTCTTCATGTACACATTCATGTAGTGTTTTATTTTTTCCATTTATTTCTCCGTCCATTCATTCATTCTTTACTCACCGGGAGTTTAACAACATGACTGTGCCTGTTGATGAAAACTGCAATGCAAAATCGCAGTTGATTGTGTGGTTGTTTCAGCATTCACCCGGAAAGAATAATTCCACCTAAAGGTCGCCAAGAATAGGGTTTTATGTGTGCACGCAGTGAAAGGGAAAAAAGAAGGAAAAGGACCTTTGGACACATGGCAGACAGGAAATAATGAGGTATAGATTCATCGTTTCCTGTCAAAAACTCATGGTAGAAGTTAACACACACACTCAACACTTTTGCTACACTTTCGTTTACAACTTTTTCAGGAAGAGAAACGTCCAGGCCTCTGAAAAACGGAGTGTGCCGTGGACAAAAGTGGCGTCGGACAACAGTGGGGACAGTTCCGATGGCTGTGGCCTATTTAGTCAAATTTTGCTGTAGGAAGGCTCTGAATTTTGCGTGGGGGCATGTCAGGGGATGCCTGCCGATTTCCAGAAAGTATTCTGTACTTGTTAGGAGCTGTATTGGATAATATTTTTCTTTGGCTTGCTGTAATTATTTCCACTTGAACACCAGAGCGCTTCACAAACGTCCGGCCAATAGCTTGTACTGGTCATGCTTATAATATTGTGCCTCTCACTGCAATCCAGCTGTTACCCTATGAGTCCCTCTTTCTCCAGAGACTTCTTAAGGACTGACACTGATGGCACTCCCACTACTTTCTAAAAATTCACATCCACAATGGCTGTCACAAGACCTTGCCGGCCACACCCTAGGATGCCACATTCACTCACGACTACGATGCCCCTGGCAGCCAACAAAAGTGGCGGCCCTCTTACTTTTCCGGTACCTGGCAGGAGATATACTTTTGTGTGTAAGGTAGCTGAGCCATCGAGGGACATGGCCGTGTCTAGCAGCGCTTGCAGGAAAAGCCTCGGCTTTCGATTGGGATTCAAACTTGCAATTTATTGATCTTAAGTCCGGGGGCCTCTACCGACTCTTCCTCCTCAATAGGTCTTCTTCCCCATTATGGGGAGTAACTGAACCACCATATATATGTGTCCAGTTCATGGTTTATTATTCAATTAAATAATACACTATTGGCTTACCTTCCATAGCCCCTCCCCACCCCCTCAGGCTGAGGCTGATAGACAAGGCTTGTGGTGACCTTCTGGCTGAGAAAAGTACTCATAGTGGCGAGAACAGTGGACCTGTTTCCAGACACTTTGTGCTGCCATACCTGTGGTTATAGTTGTATTGCTAAACATTGTCTTTAGTAAAGGTCAGTCAGTGGAAAAAGGGGGAACGTGACTTCGAAGGTCATGTTCCTTCTGAATTAGATATGAAGGGAAATCCTTCCCCAACTGACTTTCCAGTTGATAAAATTGGGGGAAAAACTTGGACAATTAGGACAAACCAACTATTATGCAATGTCTCCATGGTACCACGGGGGAGGGGGGGAGGGGGGGGGAGGGCATACCGGTTGATGTTAATAAATCAGGGTGTTTTAAATTTCCTTTTCAACTCTCTATTACATGAACATGGTGAAAACCTGATTAGAATTGGTATGCACACTTTTAGGAAAATATACAGTAGGAGGGGCAATTATTCACGGACTTATTGTAGGAGGAAAAACCAAGTACTACCACTTTCCACTTATGAAGGCGTAAAAAAAATAAGTAATAAACCTGTTTCAAAATATTCAGATGCCTTCCAATTAATGTGGAGATCTCACTCTACTGACTTCAAAGAGTTGATATAATACGCACAGTACAGCAATAATATTTTGATAATTCAGGGAATTTTTTTTTTTTTACTATTTTAAACTAAATTATCACTATGTATTGGTTGCAGGTGGTTGGTTATAGGAAAGAAAAAAGCCTTTATTGTTTGTTAAAGAAGAAAGAAATGTAACCTACAACTGTCTTTTCAAACAGAATTATTAGGGTGGCCTTGCTGACGTTATGATGGTTCTGAGAAGAAAGGGTGTGATGCAGACGACCTTCACCAATTTGGGTGACCTGATTGTTAAGCACGTAGTGCGCTAATGGGTACGTGGCTGTTTGTGATTGGTCGGAATGCCTGGATTACCCTTTTCCATGTTAATCCATTTGGCACCATTCCCTAAAAAAATTTCCAGTAATTTCAGTCAATTTAGCCACAGTGATACCGGACTGATGAAGCGATATTTAGCCATTTACCCAGCCAATCAACCTACAGAGGATGTCTGGAAAGAACAATAAAGGAGGCTGCAGTAATAAAAAACAGATTTTACGACAGGTGACTAAAAAATTAGGCAAGGACAAAAATTACAGACAAGCAATATCCTCTTTTGAGGATTGTGATGGAACCACAGTGTTTCTATATATTTGAAAAAGATTCAACATGAAAAAAAAAATCTTGCAGGCTTCGCAGGTGCATAGAGTAAATGACACACCATCACATCTGTGTTTGAAGGACAACTGGAGGCTTGGATACAACAGGATTTATATTGTGGAGAATGGAAACTGTATTTGAAGGTCCAAACCCATTTCAATACGATGTTTCTATGTGAAATTATTGGCCTTCAAAATTTGGTCCATTATGCACTGTATGCAGAGATATTGGGGAGGACCCTGGGAAGTTATGTCATGGATTTCATTGTTCATTTGTTGAATAATTATGTCAACATTTAGCAACAAGTTCTGTTGTCTTTCTGCCAACGAAGTAACCATCAACACCTACCAACACTACAGCAATCATCTCTCATAGAATAAATGCTTTTCAAAGTGAACAAATGTGTGAATTTCATAGGAAAACAAAGATTGTTTGCAGGATTGTGCAAGTATGAAATCATTCATTACCGCATGCTGGGATGCTTACAATCTTGCACAATACACATGCACAAACTTAAAGGACTGTAACCCCGTAACGGAAAGTCATACAAAATTGGTTTTGGAATGTGCATTCAGTGTTCTCCAGCTATGATCAACCCTTGTAATGTATCTGCAGTCCTTTTTATATCTGGTGTTGATTCAGTCCGGTCTTTTCAGTAGACTCTCACAGCAGACAAGGAATATGTCTTGAGTCGTCTTCACTTTCCAAGCTTCAATGGCAGAATTACCCCTGTGTGTGCATGTGTTGTGTGCCAATTTTAATGATATTCTGTGAAAGGTACCACCATTGAACAAAACTCAATCTGATAAGATTATAGGCACGAAAGACACCGATTAAGAAGTGTCTTAATAATTAGCTCTTACTATTTTAGGTAATTCCTTCTTAGAGCCCTTGTAGCAAGTTCAGGGACAGACCATAGGAACTGTTGTCATGTGGTTTAGTATATAGGTACAGGATATAATGGTTACTCAAACTGAGTCTGTGCAGTGCTCTAGTCTGTTTCAAATCTAAGTAAAATATTTACAGCCATTCAAATCGATATCTAGAGCGGAAATTCTGGGGGAATTCCATGCAAGTGACTGTGTTTCTTAAATAATATAGCGTAATTTTTAAAGGATTTTTTCCTCTAGGATGCAAAACTGTACTGAAAACTTAATTAACGATACAAATGATGAAGTGGGGAATTATCGCTGCAGACCCTTCAGATCTATCAACGTTTTTTTGGACACATCTGTGGAAAGCCCATCAACACTGACAATGCCCTTTTCCCAATTGGAACAACATCGTACTTTGTCCTCTGGAAAAAGAAAATGTTATGCGCAAACAGACATGAAATTCAAGATTGTGCAGTTTTTAGCTCCCCCCAGTATGTGCTGGGTGAGCTATATAGTGATCCTGCATGTCTATCTATCTTATCTATCTATCTATCTATCTATCTATCTATCTATCTATCTATCTATCTATCTATCTAATCTATCTATCTATCTATCTATCATCTGTCTGTCTGTCTGTCTGTCTGTCTGTCTGTCTGTCTGTCAACAGTTGATTCAAATTGTTTCTACTCCTCCTACGTGGATGGTGGATCATGATGAAACTTGATCACAGTGATCACTGAGTGAAAGGGCATCTGGGCTGTTCAGGAAGTCGAGGTCCAAGGTCATCTAGGGGTCAGTTCGGCCATTTTGGGAAAGGAAAAAAACTGCAAAAATACTTCTCATATACAATTCAAATCAGATTTTCATGAAACTTGGTCAGTATTCTCGGTGACCAATGTTTCATACGGGGTGTTCAGGAATTTGAGGTCAGAGGTCATTTTGGGCATTTTGGCTGAAAAAGGTGATTTTTGTGGTAAAACAAACAAATGCTTCTTCTCCACAGATTGAATTGGATGATCGTGATAGTTGGTAAGTATTATCATTGACCAATGGTACATACGGGGTGTTTTTCAGGCATTTGGGAAAGTAAAATGTCATCTAGGGGCAATTTTGGTCATTCCGTTCAAACTGTCAAGCGGCTTCTTCTCCTACAGTTCAAATCCGATGCTCATGAAACTTGGTCAGTATTATCAGTGACTAATATTACATACGGGATGTTCAGGAATTTGAGGTCAAAGGTCGTGTAGGGGCTATTTGGCCAAAAAGCTAAATCTTTGGGTCAAACAAACAAAACGCTTCTCCTCCCAGAGATTGAATTGGATGACCATGATAGTTGGTCAATATTATCATTGTCCAATGGTACATACGGGTGTTCAGGTATTTGAGGTCAAAGGTCATCTAGGGGTCAATTTTGGTCATTCCGTTCAAACTGTCAAGCGGCTTCTTCTCCTATGGGACAGATTGGATGATCATAAAAATTGGTCAGTTTGATCATTGACCAGTGGTACTTATGTGGTGTTCAGGAATTTGAGGTCAAAGGTCATCTAGGGGTCAATTTTGGTCATTCCGTTCAAACTGTCAAGCGGCTTCTTCTCCTATGGGACAGATTGGATGATCATAAAAATTGGTCAGTTTGATCATTGACCAGTGGTACTTATGTGGTGTTCAGGAATTTGAGGTCAAAGGTCATCTAGGGGTCAATTTTGGTCATTCCGTTCAAACTGTCAAGCGGCTTCTTCTCCTATGGGACAGATCAGACTACCAAGAAAGTTGGTCAGTATAATCATTGACCAGTGTACTCATGTGGTGTTCAGGAATTTGAGGTCAAAGGTCATCTAGGGGTCAATTTTGGCAATTAAGGACATCTGGGTTGCTTCAGGATATTCGGGCCCCAAGTCCAGTGTGGGCCCCGGCCCCATTAGTGAAATCATGCAGAATGCTTTTTTTTCTCAAAATTTTAGTGCATAGTGCTGATGTTCAATCATGATGATGCTCCAATAGGTGTACCTTCCCCTGAAATGTTTGGTCCAAGGCCACATTCACGCCCATTTTATGAAATTAAACACAATTGATGCTTGAAAGCTGTCCTCAGTTGATTTTTTGTTGCAACATGGGTAGCAATGGTCTTGTGTGGACCATTTGGGTCATTGGACCTATGGATCATTTGGACTGTTACTCATCTATCACTCCCCATCACATTGCACAAGTAGAACGTAAACAACAAACCAATGTACACATACAGTACCAGGTGAGCTACTGTGCCATTGGCACTCTTGTTTGTAGTTCCGACATTCATTGAATTGTAGGTCAGATGCTCAAAGCCGGTGATGTATGCGTTGGCCGATATTGGCACGCACCGTATAGACACTGGTAATTTCTGCCAGTGTCTGTTAGTGTTTCAGTCAGGGGATTTCAGCAGGTGAATGAGTCTGGGATCGAGCAAGACACCATGCAGTGTCTCTGACCAATAGAGCATCCCTGACAATGAGGAATAGGCCGACTAAATAGATCAGGGCTGTAAATGACAATGTGCGAAAATCAGTAAATACTTGGAATTCGCTTGAAAAAAGTTCTAAGTGGGCAATATGAGCACTCGGCTACGATCTTCATTAGACTGGTGGGTTCTCAAACCGCTGGTCTCGCCTGTTTCGCAAGCAGTGCGTTTGTTGTGCTGTGAGGTTTTCCGCCTGTTTAACCATCCAAAGCTGAGTTGTTAACATGTAATATAATAGCATGCAGAATCTGAAAGAAGCATAGGGGTAGTCTAAGTTTTGTATTAACCAGTGAACTGAGTCACACCTCCAATTCATTAGCACTATATGAGAGCCATTAAATGAATGTCTACCGAGTATTGTGAAAATGTGATGAACTGGAAAATTTGCATAAATAATTGCAATGAGACACATTATTAGATTTTCCAGTGGCTAAGGTTGTGCGACCAAACATTTATTCATGCTAGTACCAGTCTTAAAAGACTACTTTCAGGACTGATGACCAGGACGCCGGGTGCACGGGTACTATTACCAGTAGACCTGACAAGCAGCAGCCCGCCTCTGAAACCGTCCGTAGGAAGGTGGTTCCTCTGATGACCCTAGGTTGGGGGAATGTTCATGCAGGAAAAGTGTGAATCATTCCATTGTGATTTTAGGCTTACACATTTCACCGTTTTGCATTAGATGTTTTTGTGTTGTGTTGTCAATGGGGTTTCAGGCTACTCCCGCCAGAACTGAGAAACCACCCATCCCCCTCCTCCAAAACATGTTCTCATGGTTTTTTTTGTTTTTTTTTCAAGGCATTTCCTACCTATATGTGGATGATGAAGCACCACATACAACTAGTTTGCTTCTTTTGGATGAAACTTGTTTGTTTGATCTACTTTAGTGCACATGCACTAGTAGTCCTTAGCCTATAACTTTTCATTCGTGCCAACAATAGACACAAAGGTAATAACAAATTAATGATGGGCCTAACGGCATTTTAACAGGCTACCGGCAATCAATATCACGAGTCATTAAAGCCATCAGGGGGCCTTCATTTCCTGCCTCAGAGGATGTCGTTTGGCTCAACGATAGCAGTTCCAAGAAACGTGGCCTCAGAAGAATAGAACTCCATCTGGATTACCATAGACAACTTGAATTATCGGAGATGAGGCGTCGCGAGAAGTCAAGAGATAAAAGCGCTCCCTAATTAAGAGATGCTGTCGTCAACGGCGGCTAATTTACAGAAGGAGCCAGAGAATAGTTGAATGGAGAAAAAACAGCTTGTTTCATGGGATGGAGAGAATATAGTGGGGCTTGTAAAAGAGGGTTTCATAGCTTTGTAAACCCGACTTGCCCGGACCTATCTCAGTCTTTGTGAAAATAGGACGAACCTCCTATATTGTTGGCAAAACAGAACATTGACAACACACTGGCTGGTCTACAACATAATCTGTGCAGACATTGTTCTCCTGCAGGCCTTTCCCACAAGCAGTGGGTTCATTCTTGGGCAATTCCAGTGCAGAACATTTACTAATGAAAAAACCTGTCATTAATGAATGCAGACTTGTTCTCATGGAAATTAAAAGTTATGAAATTGTGCCACAAATATAGGGAAGAATTCAAACTTCTTCATCACGGTACAGAGCGATTACATTCATTGTGTGTGGATGTCCTTCAAGCCATTCATCCAGTTGTCAATTAAAAGGGGAATACCTTAGATTGTTCACATTGAAATAACATGCTGCAACATGCTAAAGTCTCCAGATTTCTTTTTTGGACGATTTGAAGATTCCTCTTAATAGTCTGAAGATAACTGCCTGTATTATGTCCTCTTGACCTCAATGGATTAACATCCCCTCCCCCCCCCCCCCCCCCCCCCCCCCCGTTGACAGTTGATGGATATACTCCCCTCCCCCTCCCTCTTGACTAGTAATGGGGTCCCTTGTTCATTTGTAGACAGGGAAATCATGTTAATTAAAATGAAAAAAGAAATGGGCAGTTACATATTGAATGTTCACAGTAAATCCACTGTTTCTTGGAGCGATGAAAAGTGCTCGTATTGTAGTGGCTTTTGACAGAATATTTCAAGTCATTCACAGAGTGTGTCAATAGAGTTTAAAACATGTAGCTTCTTGTTTGAAAAAAATGTGGAATTGTTAAATCTTGATTACATTGGCTGGACACTGTTAGGAATAAATCGAAAGTGTTTCATGCAGATTTTTTATCTTGGAAGTCTGGTGAATGAAGCATATAATCAGACCAGACTTCTTCTTGACATGATAAAATATTGCTACTCATCGGAGATGTAAAATGGACAGATTCAATAATATTTTTAGCCGTTTTCCCACTACTTTTCATAGCATTATGGGCTGAAGCCCATAAAAAGCTGTGAAGATGATACAGCCTTTCCAGCCCCATCTCTGCTACTGAAGCGCTGATTGCAAACAACATTATGAACCCGATTGGCGCCCTCTTGCTACAGAAGAGTTGCAAAGATGTACCTGATCTTCCCTATGTGATTTTGAAATATCAAGTTTTCGCTTGTAAGCTCCATTCAGTTGAGGGATTATAGTTGATTAGCTTTTTCTTCGCTCCCTAATGTTGTATTTCAACCTTGATAATGTCATTGTCAGATGCAATTGAGTTACACTATTGACCTGATTATCCACACTGTACCATCGTGCTTCCGTAATGACTTCATCGCTGTTTTCAAATTACGGTCCGAAGAACCCTCCCGAACACTGCGGTTGTTTCCTGTTTGCATGGTTAGGCCAGCCTACGCTATGAAGCAAAGTGGATGCATGTGCGGCGCGTGAAGTCGCATGCACATGATGGCACGAAACTGGTTCTTACAATACTTGTTTCTATGAGGACACAACAGATTCTTCATGCATTATGTGTGTAACATACAGCACCTGATTCTAATTTGTGTTCACTCAACAGTCTCCGAATTTATCCATGGAACATTTGCTTGCAACCTCGCAAGTTTAATATAATGGTCCCATGCTGGGGAATTTCCCGACCCATTCTCAATGTTGTCAGGTTGCGAGCAATAGAAGGGGCCAATGGTGAACTTTATACTTCCATAATTTCTTGTTTGAATAGACTTATTGCAACAATAAAGAACATCGGTGCCAGGTACCCTCTATGTTTTGGAGTATACATTTTAATTACAATATGTTGAATAATGTTTTAGACTTGCACACTCCCTCGGATTATTTTTTTCTTTGTCCCTTAGTAATATTCATTGGAAAGTCCCAGATGTCAAGACATATATCCCATTGGTGACATTCCAATGTTTAAGAGTTTTTAGCTGCGGGGAGCGCAGCTCTACAAGTTCATAATGTCTATCCGTCGTTAGTTCGTTCGGTCGTCCCGTCTGTTCATCAAGTTATTCATAACTTCTAAAACCTACTGCGATCAGTTGAAAACTGGGGGTGGATGAAGCTTGCTACTGGCTAGCCTTAGCTACATTCATGTTCGCATAGTGTTATTAGATTTTAATTAAATCAATTAATTACCCCAATTGCCAACTTTATTTTGAGCTCTCCTGCTGCCAGACATGTTTGTTTACAGTACTCCATCCTCTGCTGAGCAGTGTTTACCTTATCTATCAGAAGGGCCAGTTCAGCAGAATAGTTGACAATAAAACCTATTGTCCAGGGGTGTTGATTTGTCTTTCATTGCATCTCACCCTAGTTTACATTAGACCCTGCCTCCACAGGATTTGTTTACATTACATCTCAGTCCACTTCCTCAGTGGTGGGTGACCTAGAAATGGGGGCTTGCGCCCTCCCCCCCACCTAATGCTGTTTGATGGTAACTTGTGGAGTGTTCAAAAACTATAACTATGAGTGTCAACAATGTTAGATATTCATCTGAGGGCAGTGGGTTCCACTGTTCACTGCCACAGCCTTAGGAATGGGCACTGAGAGCAGATATTGTGCTAATGTGGTAGACATGTTCCACGCCATTCCATGGTTATGACAGCTGTCAGTAAAGGTCAGTTTGAATGTGAACAAACAATGAATGTGAAAGGGCGAAAAAATGCAGTGTATTTGCCACGACAGTTTTGCTGTCCGCAGCTACCAAGACGTTCCGACTTGCACTTGTATTCATAAGGTTCATTTGTCATAAGGCCTTTTGTTCATAAGGCCTGTTTATCCTATGGCCGAAAAGGTTTCTTCCATTCATAAGGTCCGTTATTGATAAAAGTGGAGGCCAAGTTTTTTGCTTTACATTAATTGAAAATGGGGCATATGGTCTTCAAATTCCCATTGAACTAGTTATTTATTTACAGCAGCAATGCACACCAGGAAATGTACTGCTGAATTCACTTAGAACTCCTATGTGGCCCAGCCATAATCTCTTCACCACTGCCCTGCACTTGTGTGTGTATCTTGATAATGGCCTTTAGTTTGGCTGGTCAACATTCTCATCCCCAAAAGGATTTAATCTTCTCTAGTTGTGATGTGTGAAACTGTGAGTGAATCACTTAATGAACTTTTGACTGCCGTTCAGACATTCATTGTGAAATGGTATCGGCACGGGCATGCTCAGAGATTGAGAGTGGGTACTCCAATTAATTCTCTGTGTGCACTCGATTATCTGGATTCTTTACATTTAAAGTTAACACTTCGCTATTGGGACTGCAAAAAGCACACTTCCAGGATGTAAATTCTCTGACAGGCAGGACTGCATGGGTATTATTACCTGTGATTCATAGACAGCACTAATGAGGGCCGGATTACTGTGGTGTGTGTAGAAGCATTGAGACTGGGTTAGTGAGTTGGGAGGAAGAAGAAGCAAGGGTCAAGAAGCTTCTGAACGGTGGGGAAGGGCCACAACAACATTTGGTTGCATTTTTTTCGCTATTGAGCAAAAAGTACGAGCATTAAACCCTGTACCACCTGCAGAAATGGTAAGGGGTTTGAGCCTATAAAGTATCTCTCTTCTGCCCTAGTGCCTTCTCTATCATGTGTTGACAGTCACATGATGTGACCATTTGTGAAAAGTGGTTTGCCTGGGATAATAACATTTTAAACATTGGCCAGAAGTCATATCGGATCAACATTAACTGAGCTCACATCATTCAGAAATGTCTCACGAACATGGGCTATAATATATACCCTAGAAAATTGCAATATCTTGTCTGTTCCTATTATCTATTTGTATTATTATTATGCAGCCAGATATATTTGTTATGGAGGTGCTGCATGGGGTGGGCCGATATAGAGAGACATTCCCCACCCCACCAATGTAGGAGGGATTATGTGATTTGACAGCCTCGTGAAAAGTTTGACACTAAATTTAGCAATAAGACATTTGATTGGACCTGGTAAAATGGCTATTGATACAAGTATTTTAACAGTTTATGCCCCTGTCAATTGTATGACCCACCCAGTTGTAAACCCCAGACAGGAGAGTCATTGTTGCACTTAGTGGTTCAACAAAATGAAGCACCTCTCAGTCACTTTTGTGCCTGAAAATATTGAAAATTGATAAACCCACAGTCACTTTGAAAGACCACAAAAAACTACTCTGCTCATGTACAATTGAAAAAGAGGTGTTGGCAATGACTTACCCCTCAGTCACATTAGTGATTAACGACATATTGCTACAATGACCAACATTTGAGCCACCATGTTATTGGACACTGAATGTACCTACAATGACTCACTTTCAGGGTAGTGAAGGGATGCAATTGACAATATTAGGCCTTTATGCACTTCTCTTTCCCCTTCCCCACACATATACCCCCAAAAAGGAGATTTTTTTTTTTTTTTACACCATTTGTTTGATGGAATGTTGGTCGTCCGATTCAAGAACTGCCACTTCATTCATCTATCCTTGCTTTGACCCCACCAGTCACTCATGAGTGATAACTTTCGCTAAAGTGATCCTCATCATTTAGCCTTGCCTGCCGTCTGCCGACTCTGTTTCGGTCGCTGGTACTTTCCACCCTGATGAAACGTGACCCCTGTTATGACTCGTGACTTTGCCTTCACTCTCACGATACCCTTACTGACCAGGTTTATTTTTCCGTATTTCACTTCAATTGCCCTCAATGAACTTTTTGACCTTGGTCAAAAGCAATAAGCATCTCTTGTCGGTAGTAAAATTTTGGTGATTGGGTCGTTTTGTGTCAATTTGTGTTTTGAGTTGGCAACACACATCTTGCAGGGTTTGATATATAGCTGAATCATCATGGTGTGCCACAACCTTGTAAGGGGAACATGTCGGCGAAAAGGGCAAGGAATCATACACTACTGCGTTTCTTGTTATTAGACTATCAGAACTTTTTGGGGTCATTATGAATAACGGACCCTTTTTTCCGAAAATTTGCACGTTATGAATAAGGGGCCTTATAACAAATGCCTCATGAATAAAAGGCCTTAGAACACAGGCGTCCCCTCCATTAACGTCCCATGTACATCCCATTAAACAGCATCACACTTCTGTATTCATTCTAATAGGAATGCACTGGATGAATGCGAGCACTCAAAGTATGATGGGCATGTAATGGAGTGGATAGTTACCGTACATCCCATTAACGCATCTACCAATAAGTCAGGTCTTGATTGCCAAAGCGTGTAAAGTAATCTTCCATTGCACCCTTTTTCCTACATGCTATTTATAGTTCATACCAGATAAATATCTAGTATATGTCTGTGACTAACAGGGATAAGGAAATGGCTTTCAAGGGAAGCAAAAGTTAGACGCAGGAAACCAAAAGTCTCTCCCGTAATAGCAACAAAACAGTTTCCCAGAAATCTGTGACAGGTTTGATTTAAAAGTGTCGGTTTCATAATCGTATGAGGATCAGAACTTGTTACATTAAGGAAAGTGTAATTTGGACTTTGTGGTGAAGACTCACGTCTCTTGAAATGTTTTTTTTTTTTTTTTTTTTTTTTTTTTTTAAATGAAAATAAATTTGACTATGAAATATTTGATGCAGAAAACATAATAGCAAGGTAGGTCGATGAACATATTAATTATATTTTGTGAAAATTTCTGAGGACAGGGCCTGTAACTAGTAAGTTGGGGCGCACCTGTGAACAGCACATAAATGCGGGTGCCTATGGCATGGTGTGGCAAGCAGTTACTAGTTTCAACTTACTAATCGTTGTGTGTGTGTGTAGGGCTCTGATCTTTACCAAACAGGCTGAGGAAAACACAGTGAGAAGGGACTACCCAAAATTGTCCGAACCTCTCCCTATGCAATGATGTACTCCATCATGGGCCTAACAAGACATATACGGGGGAGTGGAAAGATGTCCATTGTAACTGTAGGTACCTAGCCATGGGCATTAGACTAGGTCCTAGCATCTTAGAAAAGTTGAGATACGGTCATGGGAAGAGCCGGTGGTTTTCAGTTTTGTTGTATTTTTATGCGGTGCCATGACAGAGGTGAGTTCAGGAGGGAAACATTGGGGTATACCATATGTTTCTGATGACGCGCAGTTTCTCAACGAGACCCCCCCCCCCCCTTCCGCGAGTGAAATTTCGCCGTCCCAATGAAAATTGTTGATATTGTCGGTAACACATCGGCAAACGGATCGGACCAAAAACGTTATTCGGTAGAGCCAAATATTGACAAGAGAATGCATGAGTTCATACCAGCACGGCAACATCAAGTATCTGTACTACTTCATGCATGTCAAGTTGTCAGATTTCCTTGAAACTTGATGGAGTTGGTGGTCTACCTGTGTTCACCTGAGTTAATCTAAGATGTGGGTTGGGGTCTTCAGAGGTCACTCAATCTGTCTGTTTGCATGGTTATGAAAAAAGAATCAGGTTGCTGGATTTCAATGGAAATCGGTGGAGTGGTCAACCTTTTGAAAGGTAATCTGAGGTTACTAGAGTTCAATGTGACTAATTTGTATTGTAGTGCAAATTCTGCATTTGTCAACGTTTTCCCAAAATAATTGGGACACGGGCCCTTGATTTTTTTTTGTTTTTGCATGTTGGTAATTTTAGTTGTCCTGATGAAAATTCAGTTGTCCGAGCATGCGTGATTTTCATTCAGGGACAAGGTCACTGTTATTCATGTGATAAATTGATTTTTGGTCGTCCTTCAATTTTTTCATCGTACAGGCCTATGGGCCATAGGGGCCTGCATGGTAAATTAATGCCTAAATTAATGGGGAAAACTACCCTGATTCAAAAAATGTGCTTTGGCGCCTTGAAATTATGTAACTGTATATAGGGAACCTGGTAAACTATAACAAATTTCCCCCCCATATCATGGACCTTGTTTCAATAAACCTATTAGTTATAATGTCCTACATAGGCTTCTGTACCGGTGTAACAGCCATAACAAATACCCCTGAATCCTTCAGGTGTCTCGCAGAATATGCTATAGTTCTCTTGCTGCCAGAGTGTACTGTACACTGTACAGCTGTCAAGGGGATACAATGCAGGGATTATCTGGGCATCCTTGTTTTCTTGTGACTGTGTATTTGTTTAATGTAATAATATTGGGTTGTCTGCCTCTGTGGAAACTTTTAGCTGTCCCTGTAGGCCTTCGGTGATCTGGAAGTATTGGATAGACATGGTCGAGACAGTGCCAGCATTCAATCTAATGAGTTGGGAGGTTACCTACCAACAGTGGTGGCGCCAGGATTTCCCTGACGGGGGGTCCGAGTCTCCGACGGGGGGGCCAAGTTCCCCGGCGAGGCTCACCCTACCCCCTAAGTCAAAACCTGCATTTTTGCTTGAATTTTTTCCATTCACTTTTTGAACATTTTTCTTGAAGAAAAAAAAAACGAAAAAAATTGAAATACAAATTGTGGCGAGGAAGGTTTATTTCAATAGCTTCCCACTCAAATCAGACACCCTTATTAGTAGAATAGGGTCTGGTATTCCCAATAACTGCACAGGAAATATCTGGGCACTGCGTTGTGAAAGCACACCACTCTACACAGAGGCAAAACAGTGATAGACGGCAGAACGAGCATCCTCCCCCAACGAATTGTAACCTTATCTCTTGCAGGAACATTTCGAAGATGTCCATAAGGCTGGTGTATTTCCATATCTATATTCCCCACGATGTATAGTCTGTAGGAAGATTTGGGGGAATTTACGCTGTGTGATCTTAAACTCGAGCGAGTAACTGGCCATTACTTAGAGAGATATGAGGCGCGCGAAGCGCGCCGAAAATATTCAGCTTCAATATAGGAATTTTCACTTTGAAGAAGTTTGGCAATATATAGGTCGGGGCAAACAGGCCTTGTCGGGGTGTGTACATTTTAGCGTACCCACTCGGGCTCCCGACGAGATGGGAAAAATTCCCCGACGGTGGGGCCAGGCTTCCCCGACGGGTGGGGGCATGGCCCACCCTGCCCTCCCGGCTGGCGCCACCCCTGCCTACCAACAAGCAAATTCCTGCCTCGAGAGAAACGTTTGAGAATACTGGATGAAGAGAAACCAAAAGCGAAATTGATAGAAGTCAAGCGATTTGCCACATGCTAGAGATGTAATCACTTCTTGCTGCTCCTAGTGAACAATACAAGTGGTTGACAAGGGTTCGAATCCTAGTCAGCTGGTCATGCAGAGACTTTGAAAATGGTACCTGTTGCCTTCGGGCTGGGCATTCGACAAGAGACTGGGGCAGGGGAAGGAACTGCTGTTCGGGCAGTACTTGCCCGTCATCTGACATTCACAGCTGGTGGGCTCGTGCTGAACTGTCTGGATCATTGGCCCCCCCTAATGCCCTTCACACTTGCAGGGATTCCGGTCCCGGCATTACCCCGCACTGTGACGTAACCCACAGGACATGCACTGTCACAAAATGTTTACGCCATGTTCATGCATATTCACACACTGTTGTTTCGTTGACCACCACTCTTGATCATCATTGCGCATGCATAGTTTAAAACTTTCGCTAACAAAACCTGTGAGGTACTATGTGCAGCTGATGTGGGAAATTGTGCGACTTGTCGTAAACTATTTGTAAAGTAGTTGTGACTATAGTCGTGAAGATATAGAAGTGCTTACCACTGGGTCGATGAGCACGCATTTGGCGTTTAGCTACCATGACTAGTTTGCGGAATAGTTTGCAAATAGTTCACGAAGTGTTCACAACAAATTTCTCAAATTTTGTTATGGAAAAATTTTTAACATGTTGAAAATTTTGTCACACACGTCACGGATGGCCCGCATTCCCTGCCACGCTGCACGAAAATTCCCACATCGGCCACGAACTGCGTACAAAATTAATGCGCAATTATTCACTGCCTCTTCTTACCCCTTATCGACCCCATGTCCCAAAATAGCCATATTTTGAGCATCTGGCAATTTCACAGTGTACCGGTCTACAACCCATCGTCCTGCTCAGAATTGGGATGCGGGGTCGATAAGCGGTAAGTATTCGTAGTCTTACAGATTCACAAACCCCTTTAGTTTTGTGCAACCTAGTGGGGGACCCCAATACAGGCAAAAGAACTAAGACAAGAACACTAAGACTCTTGCAACCAATATTTGAATGGCCAAGGATCATCAATACAGCATGTTGCTTTGTAAGGGTACCCACTCCTGCATCCCCTTTAAAATAGAATTCTCAGAATTCCCAGGTCTGTTTGTTCAGAGACACATGCAAGGTGGTTAACATATTGGAAGGATGCGTGGACATCTCCTGCCAGGGGTTCAGTTCAGAACGCAAATAAATATCAAGAGATCTATGACATGACACTGTTGCTGTTATCGGATCCCACACATGCAAGGTTACCCAGGAACATCGAGCGCATATGAAATCGTTCCGGGGTTGGGACTCAACGGGCTGGGATGGGGCATGCGCAGCTAATATATTTTAGGCCAGTTCCTGGAATCTGGCCCATATTACTGCTAAGAAGATTCTCACAGATTTGGATCCCCTCTACCAAGTGCCTAGAACTCTCTCATCATATAGTATGTCTTATAAGAAAAAATAAAAAGAGCACCACCCCAAAATACTTGCATAATAGTGTACAAGAACACCAACATGGCAGAATTCTTGCTATTTTGAAACAATACAAAAAACTTGAATGACCGTCAAACTGACACTTGCAACTAACATATCTTTGGTAGTTATATAGTAGTTAATGGGGACATGCTAACAGATATCAGTTTACAAGCTGTCCAGGATTCATTCCCCCAGCCTGAATTGGAATTTGAAGGACACTTTGGAACAAGGTCGGAGAGGCTGCTAGAGGGCTGATGAAAAGTAATTTCTGTCCAAACCTGACATTTCCAGGATTTCATTACATTTTCTCCTGAGGTTTGCGCTTGGGTTTTTGGCAAAGTGGAAAGCTTCCCATAATGCAATAGTACTTGTTGTTGGTACTTGCAATGATCATGCAGATATTCATCTGTCTTCAAATGGAGGTTACACATTAATTTCACTTAGAAATATTCTTGTCTTGTGAGAGGATACGATAGGGAGTTGTATTTAAACTGCACAAGTCAAGTAAAAGAGGACATATCAAAATTCCATAATCATCGAAAATTTTGAGGGTTTAAGCAGTGTTGCCTCATCAAATTGTTCCAATTTACTTTATGAGGGAGACATGGTTCCTCCTAAAATTCAGTATGGGTTGGCGGCATATTGTAATAAATAGAGAGTAATAGTCAAGTCGAGATTACATGACATGAAGGTCAAACGATATTGCAAGTTAGGAACTCTCCCTAAATCTCCTGCAAAATGGACGAAACTCTGGTTGATAAGATTTGCATAGTAAATTGTCTGGAGGTGAGCTAGGTTCAGACTGTAGTTAAGAGTTTTCCATGCACCATGATAGTCCCTCTTTGGTCGACCTACAGGTGTTGTTCAAAATGTGCCCCCAAAATTAAGGAGCAATTCTCTCCACACCTTCCCAGCCTACAATGACTATTTTCATCCCGAGCTCATATTATGGGTGGCAGGTCATCACTTGACCAAAAGCACATAAAAGGTGTTCAGGTATTTGAGTTGGAGGTATATGCAGAGGTAAATTTCGGGGTGTTTGCCCGGAACCAGCGAGGCAGTCTGTACAAGTAGGTTGGCTGATCGTCAAAGTTTGTCAGTTATTCATCATTGCTATGGTGTAGGGGGGGGACCGCCCGATGTTCGTAAGGCCTTTTATTCAAAAGGCCTTTTGTTCATAAGGCCTTATTCATAACTCAATTTTCGAAAAAAAGGGGGTCCGTATTCATTATTACCACAAAGGTCCTGATAATTCATAATAAAAAAGGGGTCTTTGTTCCTAAGGTTCAGATATTCATAATGACCAAAACGTCCCGTTTTTCATAATTATCCAAAGGGTCCATTCTTCATAACAGAGCACAAAGGTCTGATATAATAGTAAAAAAAGGTCCGATAGTCGTAATGGCGAAAAGGGTACTAATTCTAAAAGCGAAGGGGACCGTGATTCATAAAATAGCAAACAGAGAATCCTTATTCCTAATCGCAGGAGGCCCTATTCTTAAATGAAATGGGTCCGTTATTCATAATAGCAAAGATGGTCCGTTATTCTAATCGCCAAAAAGTGTCCACTTCACTATCAATTTCTTGGAATTGAATTTGGCATGAGCTTACTGGTGGCCATTAGCTTCTTGTTTTCAGACCTATACCTTACCGTAATCGCCGTTACAATAGTTTTTGAAGCACCCAACTTCGTTTGAGGTGGGGTCTGAAACGTGAAAAAGTTGGCTTTCAAGATTCTGTCCATTATTATCTGCTAACTAGCAATCACTCTCCTTTGTTCCTCCGAGATCAGATTGACTGAAACTGGCTAGAAGGGTTCCGAACTCAATACTCTTTGGTAGAGCTCTGGACCGCTTTAAAGGTTCTGAGTTCGAAGCCCACAAGTGGCCGAGCAGCTTTTCCTGGTTCGGACGAGTCCTTGATCAATGCGCTTCGTCCTCCCTTGCGTCTCTCTAACAAGGTGCTATGGGGACCTGTGGAGGTGGGGGGGGTCAAGTATATTTGGAGCTGTGTCAAGCTGCTGCCAATATACTTTCCAGGAATGTCGAGCAGGTACTTGCTCCTATGATCGGGGTAATGAACACCTCCAATGTAATGAGTGCCTTATAATGTACCCAGATGAATCCTCCCCATGAAACAACCACTTTCATAAAAAACCGACAAGACTAACATTTCAAGAACCCACTTGTAATCAATTGTCTTAGATTTTTCCACTTTTGCCAGCTGATTCGGTAACCATATACACTGATGGCTTGCAATTCGACCCTTCCCGCCTGGTAGGATGGTACAGGCTGTTACACATGTGCTTCCCAGTGTTTGTAGTCCAATTGCCGTCCGCCTCAGCCCTTTGTGGCTGGCCCTCCGGCCTCCATGTCTCCATATATACAGTGCGAGACTCATATTTCGAGCCCGGCCTCCTCCAGCGCCTTAGATATCGTCTGGCCTCGACTGCATCGCTGACTCACATAACTGGTCCTGTCAGCCACCATGGGAATAGTATTTAACCGTCAACCATACCACCAGCCCTAGAGGATCATGCCCCATATCCTGCCGCACTAGTTTGGTAGGGTTGCCTTGCTTCGGTCCTGCTGTCAACCCGCCAGCAGTGACGGGGGCAAAGATTACCAAGACCCTTGCTATTTATTGTTATTTGTCAAGGACCGAAAATACTGAAACCTTGGAAGGAATAAAAGTTGAGTGCCTCTAAGGTGAGGTTTAAAAGAAAAGAAAAATCCATTAAATGATGTCCATATATATTCCCATACCATCACAAACTGGACCGATATCGTCCATTGTTGAATGTCTATTGTTTTCGGTTCACAGGGCAGTATTCGAAGAATCGAGGTCAGTAGTATAACATTGTATGAGTACTGTTGGGCACATGACTTTGGGCGAACTTGTAGTTACCTGGACTGATTCTGAAACCCATGCAGATTGGACGGAGAAAAACAGCCGGTGATCGGATTTGGCAGTCGCGAAAAAAAAACAATGTTTTAGGTTTTAGTCCTCAAAACGCGAAATGTTCCCCTCCCCTTCCTACCTATGAGATTGCTATATATGGCATTCTCTTTGTTGTGGTTTCTGAGAAGTTACATTACATATGACATATCAGGCAAGTTTCATGACCACCACAACCACCTGTGCCATATCCATATCTACATAATTCAATTACTATCATATTCATTTCTGAGAATAAAAAATAAAATCTGCTATGTGAGATGTTTGGGCATTTCCGATCTCTTTAGGTTTCCATGCCCGCTACGATATCCTCCTCCCCTTCCATATAGAATTGCTTGTTAAAATGCAATGGAACTTTGTCACTAATTGCCCCTCAACGCATCCACTAATCTCACTTTCGGCTGGGCTCTTGGTTTGAGGTGGTTTGTACTTGGAATTCATTATGTCCCAAACTCTTGTAGTACATTGAACTTTGGTCCTGGTTTCGAGGCTGTCCATGGATCAGTATCTGCAAAAATTTGGTATGTGTCCGGTTTCGATCGCTGGCTGTTGATTGGTTATTCAGTGTACTTGAGCAACTTAATGGAAGATATTCCAATGGCCCTGAATTCACTGGATTATTTTGATGATTGATCTATTATATTGGGAAAAGATCCTTAAAAGTTTTCTGATGGGCCTGAATTGCAAATGAAGGTACAGAAATCATTCAATTTAATAAAATTTAATTATTTGCTGTGCGCCCGAATTCACTGAATAGCTTTAGATCATATCACTAAAATGGATTTTTCAGTAGGCATGAGGATTGGCCTTAATTCCAGAATAAAACATTGTTCAATTGCACAATATTTTCAACTTTTCGGATTTGGCCGAGAAACCATAACATTTGTGTTAATATTCAAGTAAATATAGCATTTCAGTGTGTTGGCTATGTGATCCCCTATAATGACCTGTGCCATCGGGCCTTACAGGGGTCAACTAAAGTTCACGTTATCACATCTGCGTTACTTTAAGATAGTCATCCCGACAACCTTTAATGACTCCTTTTCTGCTTCCATCCTTCCCAACTGCCCTTCCCCCCACTCCCTCCCTCCCACCCCCACCCTCCTACCCTTCCTCCAGTTTGCTGCAGCCTTGCTCATTGGGGGCCTTCAGGCAAGAATATACAACCAACCTGTGAGACTGATTCTGGCATTCAGTGTGAAGCACCATGAAATGGTGATTGTCCTGTTTTGGGGGTAGATCTGAAAGGGCGCCCTCATTCATAGAAGTTGGGGCCCACTCGGCAGGTGATTCTGAAATGCTGAATGACCTTTTGAATTGATTTTAGTGGAAAAGGAAGACTCTGGATACCTTATGTCTATCTAGAGTGCTAAATAAATTGACGTAGCTAGCGCATTAACCAATTTAATGAAAAGCGTGGAATGAAAGGACTTTAATGAATCATTTCCTAAGAAATTTCTTTTTATATATTTCAATAGGACTATCTGTGTCTTTCCTTAGGGTTGAGTGAATTGGAATAAGGGGAAGTTGCCTTTTATATGTGGTACGTAATATGGATTGTGGAGGACTTACAAAATTGTGACAACTGCAACAACATGCTTGTAAGAATGATTTAATGACCTTGTTGGGGAGATGGTCTATCTTCAGCTTCAGGTTGGGTGATCTCACCGACAGAAATCGTGTTAGTCTTGTCCAAGACGGTCGATTGCTTTTTTTCTGCGGGCACTTTGCCCCCACTTTACAAACTGGTAGTAACTAACATTGTTGAGACTCAAAATTCACCTGTCCCAAGGACTAGGGGAGCCGAGTCCATAATTTCGCAGATTCCTGAGTGGATAATGTCTTGACACAATTTATTTATTTACAATAGAATCATTTATTTCCTTCATTTATATCGCCCTCCCTCCATGTACTGATGGGCGTTACCAATAAATACAGTGGTACAGGTGACCAATTCACAGCATGAAGAAAATTTTTCACAAAAATATACAATTGCATTTACAGTATTTACAATTAGAACAGATAATTAAAATTGCACACGCACTAATTTATTATGTGCAACAACAACACAATGAAAATCCAAAAGCTGTGCTTTATCTCTATTCTACAACCTCAAGTTGAATAAATTGCAGGAATAAATCCATTAGGATTAATCTATTATGTATATCTCTCCCTATATATCTCTATACATCCAACTGAGTGCAAGGCAGTTTTCTTAGGTTCGTTGCTCACCATTGTTGACCACCTTGCGCAGCCGTAACTAACCTGAGCTCGCTCCAGCCTACCCAGAGTTAAAAGTGCACCTGTGCGCAAGGTTAAATACGGGGGAGGGGGGGGTGACCACCCCCCTAGTGAAAAATCAAGAATCAGTCTCTGTGCGACAAAAAGTCGTCTCCCTCGATGTTAGGTGCAAAATTAATTGGTTTATACAGACCTAGGTATTTTCAAACTGAGGGCTGATATCTGTACCAATAACTTTGGCGTCCGAGTGAGAGAAGTTTCTCTAATACGCTTAGTGAAGAAGTTCTCACGTTCCTGTCATGTGGGCCAAGACCGACTACGTGACCTTGACACTGGCTTGTAGCGTGATCTCACATCTGGCATTGCTTGGTCAAATTGTTATCGGATGGGGCATAGTTGCAAATTGTTGGTCGCTGTAATCGTTTGTCGGTGTTTTTGATCAGGGGATCAAACCGATATAAGGGCGAATGGCACTTTTCCCCATTATGTATTTGGATATATACGTAAGTGATTGGGTTTGTGTTCCCAACCCATTTGTATGTTCACGCATTTTTAAAAAATCGTTAGGTGGTCCAAATCTTATTTGGTATGTATGTTGGCAATTGCAATTCTGGAATTCCTGGTATTAAAGCAGTTGCTTAAAAAATGAAACTTCGTTTCCACTCGTCACATTGAAGCATAATTCGATATTTCGACCCACCTGTAAACTACTTTCGAAAAATCGGCGTATAATACAGGGGCGGCGCCAGCGGTGCAAGTGCCCCCCCCCATCGGGGAGCAGAGCGGAGAAACGTCGGGGAGAAGGAAAGCAAGAAAAAAAAATAGGTAGTGCGTGCGCACGTTACAAAGGAGTGCCGGAAATTGACTTAACCATGATGGACATGTACAAGTTTCAGCCCCATCGACATTATTCTAATATCGGTTATAGCTCTGGGCTATGAAGCCATGATGTGAATGTGAGAATTCTCCTCAGTCTTCCATTGTACAGTCATCATTATGTTGAATTTAGGGTTCAAGCACTTGAATGAAAAAAATGTGTCATATAAATATATCAGCGTACAGCAATCCAGTAATCTCATATGATAACACCAAATTTGAGTGCACCAGGTTATTCATTTAGCTAGGTACCGGAACGTTTTGACAAACATTATCTTAACCAGCAAACTGAATATTTTTAATAGGTAATTCATGTAGAAATTGTACTAGGATAGCACATTTTGCGTCTGAGGGGTTTGAGGTTTGCAAAAATTCCCAGAGGGAAGGGGGGTGGACCCTCCCCAGATCAGTTTCATCATGATCATAACGAAAACGATTGGCCAAACAGTGGGGACCCAGAGCACCCTCCACGAGCACATGCCCCGCCCCCCGCCTATGGTACAATACCGATAATAAGACGCGGCTCAAAATGATTCACACCCCGCTGGAAATTGACGTATATACGCCCCTGTGTGCGCATGCCCTGTGTCCACCTATTGAACCAGTTTGTGCGCTTACATGTGCATGTAACCAGGAACAACGGGATTGCTGCTGGAGTGGTTGAGGGTATATAATAAAACAAAGTGCAGACGCAAGAGCAGACTGGTTTTTTTCCACCTTGAGGGCCTCCCATTATTCGCTGTTTGAGGGCAACGCTCCACTCATTCCACTGCATAGTCAGCAAGTTTCTTTTTGTTGCTTCACGCATTTCCCGTATAACCACTAGCAGTCTTATTATCGGCTACCATAGTCCATAATGGCCAGAACGTACCAAATGTCCGTGTTGATGAGTTTATGCTTTCTGATGGGGTTGATTGCCAGTGTAGTCCTTCACCCAGGGCAGGGGTGATTTCATGCATGGCATTGGCTCTTGATTGTGTGGTACAGCCAGGACCCCGGCCAGCAGCATTGATACGGCCTGATCAGTTTGCTCTCGCCTCTTGCAATTGACTCATGAATCTTCTTTATCTTGACCTAATATTCAGGTAGACATAGTAGCCAAGATCTGGGCCAACAGACTTTATAATTGGTTTTTTTTCCTTTCTCTCAAAGCATCGGCGTCTCTTGGCATGTTCATGCCATTACATTATGGCGGCAGAATTCAGTTTAAGATAGAGTTGTGTTCTTGGCTCATGGACATTTGAAACTATAAAAAAAAATGATTTCAACCTTTTTCTAGGGTTGATATTTGGAATCTACTCAACAACCTAGATCTATTTCAATACTCTACTTAACCGTTATCGACCTAGGCACCACTCCAATGCTACAGAGTATCTGGGCAATTTGACAGTCCTGGGTTTGCAACCACATTGACCTTCTTTTTTCTTTTTTTTTGGCCAGACTGATCGTCTGCATGTAGATGTACAAATGACATACACAGAATCATCATTCACAGCATAGCGAATTATCAGAAATTCAGCCACTGTAGCTAAACCATCATGCTTCAATATAAAAGAGTGAGTTATTCAGCCGTTGCTCTGATGTCGTGTCGTGGGGCTTCCCATGCCAAAGTGCTGGTATGGTAATAGTTTCCCAGAATTGAGCCGAATGGTGATTTTGCCTTCCCCTTGAGAACAATACAGGTGGGTGTGTGTGTATGTCTACAAAGTGTATAAGCATGGAAAGCCTCAAGGGCTAATTTTAGCTATATTGATGGGGAATAATAAAACAATGGAACTTTTATACTGCTAGCAGGGTTTCCAACTTGATGCACAGGGCTGGTCTTAGGACTGCATGGTCCAGTTTTGTAATTACATTTCTGAGCCTATCACATGGCCACATGCTGGGGACGCAGGATCACTGGGTGTGTTCGTCAAAATGTTACTAGTGAGGAGATAATTTTGCTGAAGGCACTCGAACGCAAAGGTGTCATGTGGTCATAATCAGCTGTGGGTCAAGGGGGGCATAATTTTGGCATACACATGGCCTACACTATCAGTCTCTCGAGACGGTTATCTTGTTAGATGATGTATGGTTGTAAAGATTGTTAGCCATTAGGTCCCCTGATTGAGGGCAAATTAAGGAATTATCTAACACTACCGTTCACTAAAAACACACCACTGCTATTCAGTCTAATAGAAGCTCATGTCAAACAGAAAACACACAGAACTTTCGCCAAAATTTGCGATCTTTTGACCTAATCTGGTCAACCATCTATTCAGAGATGAATATGAACCATGTTACAGTGAATGCAGTGCCTTCCATATGCTTCCATATAGTTGCAGTTCCGGCCCAATTATCTTTTTGGTAAAAATACCTGAATGTAAGTGTGACATGTGTTGGTGAGGCATAGATAGTTACAGTGTCATTCCAACGACCTTCAAAATCGGCATCTTGGAGAAGGGGTGGGTCTAAGATTTCCCCCTTCCCTCTAGAAATGTTGAATAGTTAGGGGTCCCAGACGCAATATGGTGTTACATTCGCCATTTTTTGCGGCAAGTGCACAACAAAGGATGAAGGGTTTGTGGCAAATCAGTAATGATCAACTTTTTGTGGGGGTTGAAAAGCAATATGCATAGAGGCCCTCGGTTGGAACCTCCTGCCCCCCCCCCCCACCTGGAGGTGAAAATGAGGAATCTGCCCTTCATTTCATTATGAGGGCTATGCCCCCCGCCTGGTCATATAGATATATTATATATATAATATATATATATATATATATATATATTATATATTAATATTATATAATGAAGGACTTGCAAATAGGACCTGCGACTGTGTGGGTGCTCTGCACAAACACCAGAGTGGGGGCAGCAATCCAGTGCCCTGTACAAAAAAAAATATTGCTGTGGACATTGCTAGGTGAAGACTTTTGGGGCCAAAACATGATGCATATACATCTATTACTTTAACCATCAACAGGCTTCATTACCCATGTAGGCTGGGGTGGTGTGGAATGCTGGAGTGTCATATAGATTACACAGATATACACTGTGGGTACAAAGGATACCCCTGCTCATCAAGAGTAGCAAAGGGGGAGACTTGAATCAATTGACACTCTAAAGACACCATGCCAAAAGTCGGAAAAAGTAATAAAACAGGTTTCCTTCAAAACAACTAGGTGAAAAGAGGACTCTAGCTTGTTATTTCAATTTAGTTGAGGCAATGGGAGGAGGGAAGGAGAGGGGGGGGGGGGGGGGGGGGGAGAGGAGTGAAATAAGAACATGCGACTGTGAATGCTGTAATTTGAATCGGGGTAACCAGGTTTTGAGTGTACATATTTTGCACTGCGTTGCGGAAGTCCCAGTAGTGCCCTGTTACATCCATGGGGTATAAATGTGGTATAGCAGATTTTGCCAGAATCAACACACTGTATTAAGAATTTCAGTGCTTCCCCTAAGCGTTAAAGGAAATAACATGGGTAGTGTTATGTGGATTGCAAACTTGTCTTTTGTATGGTCTACTTGCAAGCAGGAGGATCGTTCCTATTACAAGGACGCAGGAGCAGACCGGATACGCCACAGTGTCAGCTGCGAATCCCCCACCAGGTACGGAATAAGGCAATGCCTCTTTGTCGGTATCTTATGTGGGCGTGGGGGTAATCACACGCAGAATGGCAACTTGCAAATTGCTACCCCACGTTTGTCCCTGTTCCAATCACTTGTGCTGAGCGTACAGTGAGAAGGCAACAAGGTACCATTTTTAAAGTCTTTGGTATGACCAGTGACGGGATATCGAACCCCGGTCTCCCGGGGGAAGGGGCCCGACGCTCTACAAAATTGCAAACCACTCGGATGATTGCAGAAGGATCTGTATTTGAGGCACCAGATTTGCGCGATTGCGCAAATCGCGCAAAAATCGCGCATTTTAGTCTTTGTCGCGCATTTGACAATCCATCTTGCATTGATGGTGTTTCGTGACTACCAAGATTTTTTCATTTAAAAAAAAAGTCCCTAAAACAAACAACCCAGTATAATCAGAATCACCAAGAATTGCTGGTGATGAGTACCTAACATTACACAGCGCAGGCCTAGGTAGGTCTTCATTACTCACTTCCCCTGGGTAGTTGCAGGTCAAACAGTTTTCGATGTCAGTTATAAAAGTTTCATGAGCGAACGGATATCGCTGACTCGCCGATCGTACAAACACTGAAGACATATCAAAACAGATCGGTCACTCCGATAATTTTCGTGCTACATTATAAATACCAATGACCTATGTACGGAAGTTTAGTGTGTGAAAGTGAATTATAAACGTTATAAATTCCAGTACTCAACACCGGTTAGAGCGCACAGGGTTGTCTGGGAGAAACTCAGAGGAGATCAACAGAACTTGTGAAGTTTTCAAGGTTCAAGAACTTTCAGTTGCAAACGATTACTATGGTAGGGCCTATATCGCGTTTGTACGCATTCTCGATCGAGCGTCGCCTGAATCGTTAGGGAATCTAACACCATATTTTCACGAAAATTCTCAGAGGATTTTATACCTTTCATTTGAGCGGAGGTTAGGCCCACGGGAGAACTTATTACCCTGAAATTCCTAGTCGTCATGTTGCACGACACTAGAATGACTTATGGTACATGCCAGTCTGAATGTCAAATCCAGCGTCGAAAGAAAACCCACGGGGGTGGGCTGATGAGAAGCCTGGATGGGTGCGACACTGAGACTTGTCTGATTTCATCCGCGATGATCAGGGAAAGCTACTCTAGCTAGAGTAGCATTCCCTGGATGATCACAGGCATGAATTTGAAATATGAAGGAGAGTTTGAATATATCTCTGTCACAAACAGTGCCCGCTTGGAAAACATGCTTTACATGTTCCTAACTACGCTCTTTGACAGGAATTGGAACAAGCCAAAGTCTCACTTACCAGTCGAATGAATGCACTCGGTCGAAAAAAGGGGAAAATAACCAGCAGTTGGATTTACAGTCGGCCAATCGCCGGCAGCAACACCAGCGTCAACAACATTCACAATGCACGGACCATTTGTCTTCGAATACGATCACACGATAGATGTATTTTCCACGAATTGTGGATATTCAGTTTCTGTAAAATGTGTACTTTCCAGTGTTTCCAAATCAACTCGAATTGCCCGTATTAATCCCGACCACAAAATGGTGTCGTAACAGAATCCCCTGCACTCATTCGATCGACCCAAGCAAAGCTAGTATACTGTATTGGACTATTGGAGGTGTATCGTGAACAAGCTACTGTACGTGTATGTACTCTGAGTGCTAATTGAACTGCTCGCGCGGCCTGGCCATTCGTACATGTAACGTAGCATGCAACGTACGTTTTCTATACTGTTTTTGTTCAGGCACATGTGGCACACGCCATGCAGTGTGTTTTTACATCTGAGTTTTGACATCCTTTGTCGATTGAGCAAGGTCTTGGAGAATTAATTTGATCATATAAAGGAGTTCTTTTTGTTATTTCTCGTGTTTTTCCGCGAGAAAATAATCGAATTTATGAATAAATAGTAAACAGATCTCTCGGCCTTTGTTTTGAATTAAACCGGTTTGACGTCATATAGGCAGGCAAAAGCCCTCGGCTGCGCCTCGGGATTTTCTAACCCCCTATTATGACCCTTTGTTTCTATTAAAAAAACCGGTTTGCGTCATAAATGGAGGCAAAAAAATCCCCTCGGCGCGCCTCGGATTTCTAACCTCCTATTATGACGTCATCCCGTTTAATTCTCAACAAAGGCCCTCGTATCTGTTTCTTTTACAAATATGCACCGTTAACATTCCCGCACAGACTCACCGGCCCGCGGGCTTACGTGAGCGGGAACGATCACAGCTGCACCGACCCGTAGTGAGGACTATTAAATAGTTTCTCTGTAATGTTTGTACTTGCGTGCACGGAGACGTCTGAAATTGCGTGTTACCGCCCTGTTGAATTCCTCTCCCTTTAGTTACACCTGAAAACTTTCTTATACGTGCACTAAAAAACATCGGTGATACCATGGTGCGGCAATGTTTCCATTGGTCAGTTTAACCACCCCGCTTAGACAAGAAGTGCTCTGATTAGCCAGACTGCCTAATTTTTAGTGACGGGGATTGGCTCACAGACTGGCCTACCGCGGTGGTACGTGTTTTTATCGGCATATCGGCATGATCGCTAATGATTACATCGGCGTCCCTGGTCGATAAAGCAGGCATTGTGCTCCTGTTATGTTATTTGCCGTAGGCATGAGCCTGCATCGCGTTTGGTAACTTCGTGATCGGGTATCGGCGAGTAGTTCAAGTATGTTTTCATATTCCCAACTTCGGATATTTCCAAATATCGTCAGACAGATCGTGACCTTAAAATCATCTTTGAAGAGTCGATTGTTTTTTAAATGCAACTTCCAGATTGTAGGTTGTTACTTAAGATGAAATTACAGTGTTCGCGAATTTGGCTAGAGCACTAATTGCGATTCTCCTTTCCAAGAAAGCGTGTGTTTGAGTGTTAAAATATGGTACTTTAATCCGAATCGCAGCCGATCGCGCATTTTGCCTTTTTTTGCAATCCGCGCATTTGGAAAAGGAGAGTGCATTTTTGCCGTTCAAAAATCGCGCAAAATCCCGGTGCCTATGTATTTGTATTGCGGAAGAAGCCTCTTTTATCATGAAGCAGTCCACGGCGAACGTCTCAGGATGCTCACACTTCCCATTTGTAGGACTCAGGTGCGAATCGGTGGCAGTTACTTACTATGTAAATAACAGTTTTCCTCATCACTTCAAATCTCCAATTCCTTTGTTTCTGTTCTATACAGCCAAACACGGATGGCCATACTCCAGTCCCTCGCACCGAGACGCTTTCCTTTGATCTCATACAGAGCCCCGACACCCTCCAGCTGTTGAGTGCTAATTCTTCACTCCGTTTCCTCTTCCTTCGTCTCTCGTTGCCTCCATGATTCGTTGAAAAAAATGCATGCCTGCGACCAAAGTTTTGTAGTCAAATTATCCTGAAGTCCACAATTCACAGTTATGCCCAGATTCTTTGTAGTATGTTAATCGCCTGTAGGTTAACAAGTTAATTCAGGACCTTTTTCTGGGTCGTCATTGCTACACTGCACTGTGTTCATGCCCTCGGTTCATCACACACCTTTTAGAAAATTGCTTCCAAACTCTTCCTTTTGTCGGCTATGTATGCGATTGTGTTGCTCAGGGGCTCATTCAAAGTCCAAAGACGGAGATTTTCACGGTGGGTTGATAGCTTGATGGACCATTTGGAGGAAGCACCGCCATTGCTGGCCTTCAAAACAGAATGCCTGCACCACACCTGGATGGTACATTCAATTCTTGTAATTTGAGATCGATTTCTGCATCTTTTTATCACCCTTGGTGCCCTCTAGAGATGTTACTGCTGTTGATCGCCCCAGATGGTTAAACCTGGGAATCTCTGGATGTCATGTCATGCTTTCCAAACTCTTATTCTAATACTTTGCTTGTATGGAAAACTTGAGCTGAGAAGGTGGGATAATGTTAACGTTTTCAATTGTCAGGTTGCACCTCTTCTATAGTCCCAGTTATTCAGAGCACACGCAGGTATTTCAGGAAGTCAAAGACCAGTGCAGGCTTCACCTGGCCAGGCAATGGGGTAATCCACAGGCCACATGGATTCTGCCGCCTACTAGCTGCTGAAACCATACAGCTTTTGGTAGCAGTGGCGTAGCCAGGATTTTCATGACAGGGGGGCCATCTGGTTTGGTCGACTATCTAAGCGGAGGCCACCATCGGTTCGGCGTGGAGGATACAAGAAATTTTTGCAAAAAATAACCCCCCAGATCGCAGGAAATGACCATTCCCAGCCTCTTGAAGTGAATTCTTGCACTGAATATTTTGATGTCCCACTGCCTAAAATTTTCTGATAAGAATATTTTATGATTATTTTTTGACTATGCAGAGCAGTGACGACTTATTCAGCAAGGGCGGCAATGGGTGATGGTGACGGTGGGGAAGGGAAATGAATACTATAAGCCGAGCGCCGCGCACCTACATGTAGGCCTACGCCACGGGCCAGAAAGTATCAATAGAATTGGCAACAGCCAACAGGCCCTCCGTTCGCACAATTTGAAGAGTACTGATGATACGTCAGTCAGTTTGACTCAATTACGACATTCAGTGCACTGACTTTTTATTACTCGATTTACATCCCAGCCAACACTGTAAGTGTTCGGGGATATTTGGTTTGGGAGTGTAGGCGCCGTCTCCGCCGCCGGAAACTTTAGGCGTTAGCGCTCTCATTTGTTCAAACGATATCCGATTAATACGAAACTTGGTACACAGTACACACGTCCGTCTGAGTTATATCTGGATAAGTTCGAAATTGGCGATATCGTACATTTGCTGCATTATTTTCATTTTTTTCGCAAAACTATCAAGTTAGTGAGATTTACACGAAACTTGGTGGCACCCCCCTGGAGAGTGATGGTGGCGAAAAAACATGGACAACCATTTCAAGCGTCATCTGAGGTCATCTTTGCGCTTTATTGTCATAATTAGCATAATGAATGTGATATTCAAAACTTATTGGATTATCTTGAAACTTGGTGAATAGGGCCTACTATCTGTATGAATTTTCTTAATGTGACCGAGGTCAATGGAGGTCATCTTGCATGACTAATTTGCATAATAGTTAGCCCAATTAGCATTTACCAATTAGGCAAATTCATAGACTTTGTTGGATTCTCACAAAACTTGGTGGGTACGACCTTCTACAGTCCAGATAAATTTATTCAATTACATGGAAATCACTGAAGGTCATTATGTGTATTCAATTGACATATTTGTTAGCATAATACAGGCTACTGCATCGTACACAGTCATTGGAATACATGTCTCCACAATGTAGTACTTCTCGATTGGGCAAGCTTGGTCCAACAAGGTTGATAATAACACATGCAGGGATATTACACGTCAGGCGGTTACCCGCCGACATTGTCTAGTTTATTTAAGGGCGCGACTACTGACGACTTATAGTGGATTATGCCTACAAGTTATGAACGCCCACTAATTATGAATACCATAGGTGCATGGAACACTTCCAGTTGGAACTAAGGCTAAGGCTAACATTCTTTGCTAAAAATCCCCCAAAGTGTCGGAAGATCACAGAACAGTGGCTCATGAGCCTAAAGCGAAGCAAAAGCACCACCTGCGCGCAAAGCGCGCAAAAAACATTTACAGTTTTTCGGCAATCATTTTTTCAATTAACCTTATCTACATACATGAATTTTCCCCGCCTCTACCTCTTTGCCTAGGGTTGTGTCGTTTCCTGGCCGAATGTCAATTGCCAAAAAAAAAAAAAAAAAAATCGGCATCAGCGAGGGGGGGGCCCTGGCCCCAATGGCCCCCCCCCTGAATACGCCACTGTTTGGTAGTAATCATCCGGGGGTGGGGGGGGGTGGCATTTACTTCCTCAAATGCTCTGTGTCTTACGCCAGGGATACGGGCGGACTGATGAGATAGGTCCCCTTAATAATGAGTGGCTCCAAAATCTAGGCCTCTTCCCGCAATTTGGAAGAACTGGTACAACTAACCACGTACATGTTTGATATAAAGAATTCACAAACTGCAAGGCAGCCTTTCAGAAGTGTCAGATTTAGGTAGAGACTTGGCCTGACCTGATCACTATTCTTGTATAAAATGTGAATTAATTAATAGCTGGAACGATTGCAGTTACAGGCATTCACTTGCTTTTCCCTGTTTGTACAAGTAGGGATAGGGAGCATCAGCTGTTCGCCTAAAAATGTTTCGAGTGAAAATTGGTCCCAAGAATAGGGTATATCAAGGCATTTAGTAGATATCCCGTAATTTTCGTTGAATGTTCAAAAATATGCAGACATTTCGCTCACATGCATTATTGTTTCTATGGCCACTGTTGTACATGTGGAGTTCAATAAGGAATTTGGTGACTTGAGGAATTTCAACAAACTGCATCTCTCTTGACAGCCCCCAATTTGCCAGTGTCTCTCATGCCCTTGTGCATACTGTGGACCATTTGAGTGATACGCTCGAGCCCCACCCCACCTCCCGCTCAAAACGTTGATTCTCCTGTCCTAGTCTGTTCCCCAGCCAGTGTAATAGCCATGCCCACATCATCCTTAGATACGTACACCGGCTCCTGACACTTGACGCCCTCCCAGAGGGTACTGTTTGCTAACAGAAGTGATCCCGATGTTAGTCAACAGCCATAACAATGGAAGAAAAAGGAAAACACTTGTGGGTGTTGTGTTTTGTTTGTTCATACCACAGTCTGCCAACAATTGAACAATATCTTCCCATGGTTACGGAGACAGCTTTCTGGGAAAACCATTTTTTGGTGTCATTGGCGGTGGTGGCACTCGTTGAAGGTGTGGGCTAATTGCAGATGGGGGTGATGTCATGATGAAGATCTACTATCAATAACTTGGGTTTATTTAAGTAGTTACTAAGAGGCAATCAGGCTTTCTGGTAGAAATCGCAAAAGGTGACGTGAGTTTGCTGCTAAAGGAACTCCAGGCAAGAGGTATTTCCGGCATGTCTAGATTGTTCAGACATTCCTAACATTGTTTTGATGGACTTGAAAGACCTCCGTTATCATTGTCACAGTGAATTCAAAGTCCTGCCCTTGGTTGACATAGTCATAACACAGCGTGGTACTGTGACACGCAACATTATTTGACACAACTTCAAATATCTCCACAATTCGTGACGTAGTCAACGACCAAGAACCAGCATAGCCTCAGGTGGGTACACGTAGTCCCGTACATACGTGAGTGCGTCAGGCCCAGAAGAGCAGAACACCAGTTTCATATCATAATTCTTTCAAACAAAGAATACTGTTCATTTAGAACAAATTGGATGCACAATTACACTGGTGGGGAGTCTCCAACTCATTCTAGTGAGTATGGCCTACACTTTGTTGCGGTCCCGATTAGAAAATAGCACCAGAAGACAATAAATTGCCCACTCAAACACTCTTTCGAACTCGCTCGATTCCGAAGTTACACACAAAAGTCTATTATAGATGCCCATTGAGTTATGTGTATGTGGATGATTACCCTGTACAAATTCACATTTGACAGTCATCGTAGAAGGCGCAGAATCTGATAGTCATTTTAATCATGTGACTGATGTTCTGGTCAGATTGATATGTCGGCAAAAGCCAGTCATTTTGTTCCCTTCATTCGTCGAATTTTAGACAAGAAATTGGGGTGAAAAAATGGTAATTTAGAAAGAGGGAAGGGGTAGTACAGATTCAAAAGTATGTTTGTTTCGCTGAGGCCATGCTAAAACTCGACCGACGTGCTAAATAACAGTAATAGTTGGAATGGTATTATAACATTTGTTATCGTGTTTTATTCGGTTATAATAGCAGTCGGGCGCCGTCAGTCATAATTGAGGAGATTCTCAATAGTCACGCTAAGATGGCACTGTGCACAGTTTGCCTGTGTTATGCGCATGAGCAAAGTCGGGAAGTTTGAACTATGTATGTTTGATCTTGGGAGGTGGTTAGATCTTCAGAGCGATCCAAAAGACGGAGGGAAAATGGGGAAAGAGAAGAAAGTAGGGAAACCGGTCTCCTTGCCGGAGTTCCATTTTAAGGTCCATGCTGATTTTTCCCAGTGCAATTTGGTAAATCCCTGGATCATTGCGAATAAGAATTATGAGTCATAAAGTCAAGAAACTAGTTTGGTTATACTAGTGACACTTTTTTGCTGAAAAAAAAAGGGGGGGGGGGGTAAGCAGAACTCCCCATGGCCCAAGTTTTTAGCAATAATTGTAAACACAAAAAAAAGTTTTTGCCATTACGTAGAGGTTTTGCAGCTGTTATTTAGAAAATATTGTAGCAGCCGGTGTCTATGGGCTCATAAACTAATATATTTCCAATAGGGAGAGTGGGGCAATTTATGAGGGCCCACTTTCCTTGGGTTCCGACCTCAAACCCACCACCCCCATCCATGACAATCTCTGTATAAGCTACTGCCAAGGCACATCCCAGATTAGGCCTTAGTGTTGCCAGGGAAATATATACCTCATTGAGGCGTCAGGTTAGCCCTGCCAGGCGGAACCCACGCGCTACATCCATGATCTACAGGTTCAGGGTTAGGCTAAATACAAGGACTACAGGAAGCATCCTATGTGCCATGATTAGACAAAGGCAATACTTTGTGCCCAGAGATTGACGAGGCGAATGAGTCACTTGCCTCTTCTAACTGCAGGTACACTCCTAAATTCACCCACTAAATGGATGTTGAACGGGGTATCCCAGATCCGGTGCTCATAATGAGAGACGGACTTTACCCTTCGCAATCGTGAAATCATTTAACATCACCACAACCACAGAGTGGGATCGAGCCTGGCAGGAGATTATTATTGCGTGGACATCATTGTGGCAATGGTAGCATGCGTTAATGCTGGAACTAGGGAACCTAATCCTTCCAGATAACCCCATTTGCCTTCTATACCAAAAAAAAAGGACAGCAAAGCCATCAACAGCTGTTACACCGCTTTTGTGACAAAACCATACATGTGTAGAATGGTTTATCATTCATTCTCATGGCTCCAAAACTGCCCATTACATTACAAATAACCATTTTAATTGTCATAACGTTTAAAGAGATAAATCACTTGCCTGCTGGCCTTTCAGGTATTCAGGTGCTTGGTTCTGGGTTAACATATGGAGCAAATGGACTGCTGAATGCAATCCATTAATACTTAATAATATATCACGACTCAGTTTTATTGTCATGTCAAGTACAGCTAATTTGAAGGATTTCAGTGTAATTAATGACGACTTAGGAGACCGATATTTACCAAATTATTTAAATTATACATTCCCCAAACAATCGCTTGTGGACCGTGGAGCCAATTTTGAATGCAAGGGGTTGATGGACCAAAGGCTCAGTCCGCAATAGGTTTTTTCACAGGTTAGGCGCCTATTCCCTCTCCGGGCAGCCCCAACCCAAAATGGTTGATTATCAGTTGGAAGTGTTAGAAAAAATACCCTCGCTAGTAATACTGTCAATTACAAAAAGGGAAATTCGGCCCTTTTAGACAGCCAAACACTCTACCACGCTTTGAACCAAATCTGAATTTTGCTTCATCGGCTTGCGTACTGTTGAAACCCCTTTGGGTATCACACGAAAAACTGGGGCTTCTTTAAAAGGGATGGTTAATGCCCAGAACCGAGAAGAGGTGTGCTATGTTAGTGAAGCCCTATATTCCCCCCCCTCCCCAGCCCCCCCTTCTTACACTCCCTCCCAGTCATGACTACTACTCTTTCGCTCTCATGCCGCTTCACTATCATGTGCAAAGTTCCTAAATTCTTAACCTGAATTTTTTGTCACCCTTCTCCACCCATTCCACACACTATTAGGTCATGACTACCATCCTCACTCATTCAAAAAAGCCTTACCCACTCTTCTTCGTCAGGTTTTATTATTCTACCATGAATTTAGTTCCCTCTCCCCTCACTTTTTACTGCCCCACCCTCCTAACTTGAATTTGCATTTGCAAAATAAACTGAGGCACTACCAGGACTGTCCTGCACTAGGCAGTCTCTGTATTACATTTGCCATCCGCTATTGATGATGACTGTCAGCAAAATTGCAGCGCTTGGAACCACCAGCATCTTGAAAATTGGTGGTGCTCAAGCGTCAAATGCCACCCACATTCTCGCAAAAAGCACTTCCTGAATTTTCCTCTTAAGTACACTGCTTTGCTTGAGTTGTCCTGCTTGACTGTTGCTCAGTTTCGCCATAATGCCGATCAAGAGAATTCATGTTGCAAAATTGCAACTGGGGTTGCGTACCCGTAACCTACTCTTTTTGGGTCTGATGAAGGTGTTCTCAGCGAAATCGGGTTGTCTGTTCGCTTTCAGTAGCTCATGTGCAACCCTGCGGACCGATGGGAGGATAGTAACGGCCCTGGGACTTGCCATTGTTAATGACGCTGTTGGCTGGAGTATTAACATGCAGCGGACAGTGTTGAAAGCACTGCAAAAGGCGTTCACAAAATGATACTTATACTGTCAGGGAAATAGGCTCCTAGTTCGGGGTGTGTAAATTTAAGCGGGTGTCCCACCGGGCTCCCCGACGGAAATGGGGAAAAATTCCCCGACGGAAATGGGAAAAATCCCGACGGGGGGGGGGGCCAGGCTTCCAGACAGAGGGCGTTGCCCACATGGCGCCACCCTTGATTTTAGAAGCGGTAAAAAACTGAAAAAAAAATGTGAGCTGTCAACACATATCAAACCAGTGCAAACAGTCGGTTATTCATTCAAGGTTAAAAACGGTATTATAGACGGTTGTTTGAATATGCCAGCAGGGAGGAAATGTGGACATGGTTGCTTTGTGACTTGGTTTATCCTTGAGTAGATTATAAGAGGATATACTTGATTAAGGTGTTTGTAGTTATCATCATCATTAAACATGTGGAACAGCCTAGTTTACCGGGCGTTGCTTGCTATGACTGAAGAGTCTTATTACGAATGGCCCCTATCAGCCACCGAGAGTGGCGGATTCGTCATTGGAAGACTAGCTGTTCAATTGCCATTTTGAATTGAAACGGTGGGTCTGTATCCAGTGGTAATGTTGATCTTAGTCCAATGGTCAAGCAACGTATCATCTTTAAACTGGAACAGATGAAAGAGGACATGTTAAAACCCCCAAACCAAAAACTTGGCGATTCTCGGCATGTTCCGGTGCTGAGTTATCGAGTTCATTGAAATGCATCTCACTAACTGATGAAGTCACAGTATCGATGCTGAGTATCGATGCAAAGGTGGCATAGACTTTACACAGTGACGCTGGGGCGTAGTTATGCACTACGCTGGTATTTTGCACCATTATAGTGGAAAAAAAGTTGTTTTGGTTTAATTACCCATAATGAAAAGTGATTGAATCAGATCTTTCATATCTTGTGAAACCCCAAACAAAACTTTGTTCCATCAGATCAAATTGTTAGTTTTTTGTCATGAATATATAGATATAAGACATCATAATAGCAGAAGTTAGGTTTACCATGACCATTGTATTTAAAGGACAATTGGGGTCCACTATTCCAAAGGGATTGCCTATCGGACTTGGGGCCCTGCTCCTAACTGTAGGGAGGAACATTCCAGGCGTGACATCCGGGTTCCCCTTGACAGGAGCAGTTCAGTTCACTTTGAAATAGCCATTCGTCAGAATAGCAACTTGATGCTTAAATTCGTAGTAGCGACCCTTCTGAATAATTACCCTTCAAAAAAGTGACCCCAATATTCAACTTGGAATAGCGACCCTTCCGAATAATAATCCTTCTGATTAGGTACTCTTCGTAATAACAGTTCTAGTGCTCAAAACAAAAGAAAGATCCTCCGAATATTAAACCAAATTCTGCAGCTAGTTTGTCTTTGGAAGGAAGGATGTGTGATGAGTTTGCATAATTTGCACAATGCGCTTATATTAGAATGACTAATTTCCCCTATTTCGTGAGTCCTTACCACAGGTTTACCTGGAACATTGTCATGACAATGAAGGGGTCAGGCCCATATCTGCAGAGTCCAACTTTTTGAGCTCTGAGAGCGACTGGGTTCTCCATGGGGGAGTCCCTCCCCCAAACCCCTCACCCCCCCCCCCCCCATTCGTGACCCTGTGTACAATGAGCTTAAGTTAAGAAACAGTACTAGTCCTCTCTGTAGTCACCCCTTTGGGGTTGAGCACATATTCTACATCTGTAGTGTGGTAGTCGGATGAATGGATGGATGTGCATCCACCCGCCCGGGCGGGCGGTGGGTGGACGCACAGATGGACAAGGATATTACATGTCTGCAGTTAAAGGTTACAACTTGAATATTAAACAATACAGTGGCATTCAAGATGAGACAGTAAGAACAATGGAACAGTTAAACAAACACAAAACTTGGATAAGATGATAAAATGGATCGCACACATAACAGCTACCTGGTAAAATCTAGGATTGTGTATAAGGTAATTCCCTTGTCAAGGCAAGATGCGCGATGGCGGTTAGTATCGGAGGGAACATGTCAAAACCTCCCTCTGCGTTGGATTAGCCTGTCAAATAGAGCAGGTGATCCTTTGTCCTTCCAACAGAGACCTCAATTTGTTCCGGACCAGAGAATGATACACGGGTTGCCTCTGGGCTTGTGATTTAGTATATGGTCTAATGCAGTGGTTCACGAACGGGGCGGAAATTTCAAAATTCAGGGGTGAACATTGTATTACAAGGATTTCATTTGGCAGGATTTTTTTAGTTGTGAATTCTTCTTGTTTACAAACACAATTACATAGCATGTTCAAACCCTTTCCCACATCTCCCCCTATCAACCTTCACTTATAAGTTAAAAAAATTTTATAAAGGGAACGGCTTTCCAAGTGAAAGGCCAAGGGGAATGGGGAAAAAAAAGGTGGGAACCACTCTGGTCCAATGTCACAGTGTTTAACTTATCAATAGGCCTGATTAACTAAATATTACCCTGGGATGATGTCGCTTCCAGTACCCCACAGTTAGAGTAGTGGGTGTGACTGCTCGAAACTCATCAAGGTTTGAGGTGTAGGACAACATTACCCAGCAGCATAGTAACTACTGTCAATTACAAAAGTGTAATACTGCCCTCTTTAGACAGCCAAACACTCTACTACATTAATATCAACTGAACTGCCTGCTTCATCCATTGGCTTGGTACTTCTTAAAACCCTTTTTGGGTATCACATGAAAACTGGGGCTTTCTTTGACAGGAATGGTATAGTTTGAGGGTGGAAACTGTACTAGGAGGCTTTGCTATTAGGGGGAACCAATATTCTGATATCTGAGATCCCTCATGGAATCTAGTAGTTGTAGAGGCCCCTTGTGGGATGGGTGGGTGGGAGGGGGGGGGGGGGGGGGTATAACTGTATCATGATGGACTGACTCTCTCCACAGAGACATTTGTGCTATCTGTGAAATATGTTGGTAGTTTCATTAGAATTTTGCAAATGTCGCTTGCGTATGGCAAAACTTTGGCAACGTTTTGGAGAATGAATTTGCCAGCGGCTCACAACGCCCAGAATGTTCACAGAGAATCTCACAAAACTTAAGGAAATTTTCCTCAAACTGTTTAGGACTCCCACAAACAATTAACCAGGCATCCAAGTCTCTGTTTAGGGACTTGAGCAGTATGAACATGAACTCATATTCTTTACTTTTTCATTTCTTGCAAACATTTGGGTGCCCTGTGAGATACAGCCCTTAAATAAACCTATGGCAACCCGACAGTGTTTGTAACAGCATGAGAATAATTTATTATTGAAATAGTAAGAGGTGTTGTTATAGCGCTTTATGCAAAGTACTTCAGAAAAGAAAAAGGAAATCAGTAAGCAAGATTATATAGGTGAGTCTCTTTTTGAAGGAGTTGTGCTAGCAGCTTCCCAAAGGTCATCAGGTGAGGCATTCCACAGAGAAGGAATGTTTAAGTCCCACCACAATTTCTCAAACTTGGATACTGCCCCCACTCTCAATAGGTGTGACACGTGGCGCAATATGAATGCATGCGTCAGAGCTAAATTTGCACATCGCACGATCTTCGCATTGTGTAAGTAATATTGCGATTTTTATGATTTGTAGAATTTTTGTAATGGCTATGCCAGGCCTAGGTGTGTGTATAATAGTCTTGAGTGAGGGATTCCTAGAAATCTGTCTACATTTTTAGTGCCCCAGTCAGATTTTATCATGACCGGAGGTATTAAATATGTCATGCCTGAATGTCTATTGAGTGATAACGGCATATAGTAAGTTTGTTCATTTGAATTCAACCATCCAGTTCAGTTTTGGGCTGTTGTGTTTTTTTTTTGGTTTTTGTTGTTTTGGGGGGGGAGAAGTTTGGGGGGGGGGAGGCCCGGGGCTTCATAATGAATAGTGACCATCTAAGTTTGGCATTGTCCTCAGCTGGCATAGACATACAAAAGAAATTGAAAAAATATGATCTTCAGATCACCATAGAAGGTCTTTCCCAGCAGGTAACAAAATGCCCTAATGTTATAATCTTTTTCATGCCATTCTAGCGTTCCGTGGAGCATATGTTGAGGGGCCCTAAAACAGTCGGGTGGGGGGTCTGCAGACCCTCAGGCCCTGTAGAACCCCGCTCTAAATTAGTCAGGTAATTTAAATTTGAAAAATTTTCAGCGGTCTACCTATTGTCCAAGGGTTCGTATTCCCAGGGGGTTCGATGTTCCCGGGGGTCCATGTTCCCAGGGTCCGATGTTCCCAGGGTCCGATGTTTCCTGTTCCCAGGTCCTATGTTTCCCCGTTTTCGTTATATTTTTTAAATGACCATGAATTTTACGAGGTTGATGTTCCCAGTGTCCGCCGATGTTCCCAGGGTTGAGTTCTCTGTTCTTTTATTTTCAATGATCCACCATGTATTACTAGCTCATGTTCGATATAACAAAAACGGGGAACATCGACCCTGGGAATCGAACCATGGGGAACATCAGACCTGGGAACATCGGACCTTGGGAAATCGAACTTGGGAACATTGAAACCCGGGAACATTGATATAGCCCCTTTTAAGCAGGTAGCTACTTCAAGCAGGACCAAAATGGAGTTAAAAAAAGGGAGTTGCTACTTTGTTTTAATTAATCAAAGTTTTCTCCCAAACTTCCTCCTACTTTTTTCCATAGTTCACTGTCACTATCCACATGCCACGCTCCCAAGCATTCTTCTCTACAGGGTTGGCATAGAAGGAGAGCACCTACAGTTGCGTGTTCTAACTTAATGTGTTTCCAGCCAAGTTTCCCATTTTTTTCCCCCTGCACCCTTCCATGGGAAACCGGGCAGGCGTCCAGCGGGGGGGCCTCCCCCTTTGGTGAAAAATCGAGAGAGTTTCACTGAGCTGAGGAGGAAAAAATGGAGTGAATGCAAGGAAAAGACAGGCAAAAAAAGAAAAAAAAGAGGTAAATGAAAACTGAAAATCCAAGTTTTGGGTATTAGGGTTAGGGAACATTACTGCTGAACTACGTCGGAAAAACTTTGGCCCCCTCATCGGGGAACTCTGGCCCCCTCGTCGCGGAAATCTGGCGCGCCCCCTGTGGTATTATCATGTTGCACCCGCCATGGAACCCCAGGAATAATAGTGCTGCCCCAGGGTCCAGGTAATCACGTACCCACATGCCCACCCCGAGACCAAAAAAAAAACTCTTTTATGCCTGCATGGGTTATCGTGGGTATAGTAATCACACTAAATAGGCTTATCCGGATATGTTCCCTACAGGGGACACAGGCTCGCAATGTGTACGTGTGGCCCATTTTGCAAAAGTCTAGGTCACAAAAATTACACAAATGATTGTTATCATTTTTTACCCTCCCAGCTCTGACTGCTAATGGATGAGAAGCTGGCGTGTCATCCCCCGCCCCCACCCCAAATTCATCCCTGCCTTGGTGACCTCGTATGAAAGATGGGGACCAAGGATAACTTTTATTGTCCAGGCAATCCAATGCAACTGCCTACCAGCAGTGCTAGCACTTGCTGCTATGGGGCCTCTGAAAAAAATTCAAATCCGCCCCATTTAATAGTCAGCGGACTTGTTTTCACTGTTGCTGAAAAGGGTAACTTAAACTTGCTTAATGACAATCCATTTCCAATTTCATCCCCGAGGACAGAGTTGTCACGAACATTGTCCATAAGATGGGGGATATCTGGACCATGTAGTTGTAGTAATTACTTTGCCATGAATGGCCGGGATTACCAGTGGGAATTCCTGGAAATCCGTCTGAGCGGATCAGACCTGAGATCATGTTCCTCTCCTAATGCCCTAAGCTATCTTGGAGGATGTCTTGTTGCGGGGAATGTAGGCTTGCTCTTCAGTTGCTATGGTAACCAACTCTCACTCTGGTTTTTCAGTACTGGTAATGTCGAGCTGCCTTGAAAGTCACTTGTTTGAAATGGCCAGAGAGAGCGAGTGGTGAAAAGAAGCTGATGACTGCATGGTAGTGTTTGCAGCTCAGCTCAGCCATGCCTGAATGAGCTATGGGATCCTGCATGTCTGAGTCTGTCCACGATTTATTCGAAAAGGCATCCCGGATGTTCACAATGTTGAGGTCGACACCCATCTAGCAGTCAATTTTGTCTTCTTCCCCCCCCCCCATGGGTTACTGATGCTGTAAATTTTAGGCATTCAAGGTCAAAGGTCATGGAAGGGTCAATTTTGGCTGTTTCGTTTAATGACACACACAAGTACTTTTCTTGTAGGTCAAACACCATCAGTGTTGAGTTTTTGGATGTTTTATTGTCAAATTCTCATGGGTCATTCGACCAAAGTGGTAAGTTCAAGAGACGTGTGAATAAAATGCTCCTACTCCAGAAATTGAAATACAAATTCTAATCATTGAATGTTTTAGGGTCATTGTCCGCTAGCGAGGTGATGCACATGTGGGTCATTATACCAGTTTGTTGGTCACTCAGAGTGACTGAGGAGTGAGTCAGTTGTCAGTCAGCTGTTTCAATTCGTACAGAAGAGTATGGCTTTTGATTTGACCTGTTGAAAGTGAATGTGGATGAGCAACACTGTCGTGCTGCCTAGACCTACCTTCTCTAACTACACTAGCAGTGTCCTAGCTTATTGTGCTTATGTGCTCCAAGGTTTGGCATATTTTTTCTTACGCCCAGAGGGCAAGCTGGCAGTCCTATCATGCACACTTGACATTCAGAAATTATCCATTTCAGCATCTTATCGGGTAGGTACACGTATTGTTTTCACGGATTTGGGCAACGGTGGCATCACATGTGAAAGTTGGGGGCCCAGAGGAAATAGGGAGTCCAATGGGATAATGATCTTTTAGGGGGGCCCTCCTAAAAGTTGGAGGTCATGCCCCCCCCCCACCTTTAAGTGAACGGTGCCTCCAAATCTGGTGTATCGAAATGGCAGTGTGTTGTGTTGAATATAATGCTATGGTGCAATTCACTCGCTACAAGTTTCAGTTTGGCACACATTGCAAATTGTTGATATATCATAATGAAACAGAAAACCAAAACTGAAGGTTGTTGAGATAATCCAGCCCAGCATATACTGCTAGGATGCCAATATTGAACACAATAGGCTATGATCTTCCAAACCATACCGGCCACATTGTCCTGTCACCACCTGGCACTGCAGCTAATAATAGCCAGGTCTGCTATCCCACAAACTCAGTGCTCAACATTTACAAGAAACTTGTAACCCAACCAGATCAATCCAACTTGTCAGTGTCTGTTTGTTCTATTGAGTGCTGTCCAAAGAGCCTACCCTGGGCTTTCCTGGAACTGTGTGTGCTTGGCTATTGGTTCGTGTGTATAGGCTCGATTAATCTGTCAAAGTACAGCGAGTACCTAATCTATTCCCTTCCACTTGAGGGGCTGGCAATAACGACAGTTTAAGAGCCTTGCCCTCTTCCTGTGTCTGTTCGCGGGTCTCCATAAATAAATTATCAGCTTTAATTGGAACTGTTTGTTTAAAACAGCCTGCCAGCCAACCAGTGGATAACATTTGAACCATTATGTGGTGGGTGCCCTGTGCCAAAACAGAAAAATACACTTGTCGATGATAAGTAAGATGAGTTGATACTCAATACATGGTCCTGGATCAAAAAGAAACCCATGCAGGATTGCGGTGAAACTTGATTACACTATACATATAACATGGTTGGTATCATTGCCTAACATGGAGATAACTAGACCTCCAACGCACAATCGTAATGGGTGACCATCAGAATAATATTATCCTCTTATTATAAAGAATTCTCGTACACTCCAAAGAAAACTTACTAATTTGACGTTTCAATGACATTGTTAATAAGCCGCCACACCGAGAGAGAAGAGTGGTATTTCTGATGACCCTGTGAGACGTCCAATAGTCAAATAGTAAGTTTCTTTGGAAGTGTACAAGAATTCTTTATGTTTTGTGATCCTCCCTAATGATACCTCTACAAGAATTTGATATTAGCCTCAGTGAAAATTCGTGCTGCCCATCGACTTTGGATGACACTGTTAAGAATGTGTGAAGAATCTTATAGGGCAAACTGAATCCAAACTCTGTCTTCATACGACATTCCATTGCAAAATTATTGTTTTTTCAAATCTGGATTGGGGATCTTGTGTGTATCGCACATTGTAAAATACCACAAAAAATTCCTGTTCTTTTTTTATTTCCATGTTTGAGAAAATGGCACAAATAACATGTCAACTCATTACAGTGAACCTTGCTCAAAATCAATTGATTCTTAAAGGAGAAGTAGGACATTCAGATTTCAAGGAGAAACAAAGAAAAAAAATGTTGGGATGTTCTATAACCAATACCGTTTGTGATGTCACTCTTTGTTGGCAGACATTATGTTATCAGCAAATATTTGTCAATATACATGAAATCCTCTCTCAATTCCTGAAGGTTCATATCTCTGCAATGAAAGATTGTATTGAGTTTGACCAATAAGTTCAGATTTTTTTTATACTTTACACCAAAGTGCCTATATCACACAAAGGCTCTTCAGAGTGTTAGATATCAAACTCTACCTCGCTTCCAGGCTCCCAGCATTCCATAATCCATAACACTTCACACATTTATAGCTCACTGCAGCCGGCTATCTCCTGTCACAATTTATTTTCTCATGGCTGTACTAATTCAGGAATAGACTAATTAGCGATTACCTTGGCGTGTGTGTGTTTATCATTAGCAATTAGCAGGAGATATCCAGAAACCGTAGAACCAATTTGGATTCATTTTGTATGTATATTGAAGTATGGGGCATAGGTTGAACATACCTTATTGGATTTCGAGCCAATAAGTCACTAATTAAATAGGGTAATTGCCTCTTTTAATGTATTATTGGTCCAGGCTCTCCAGCAAAATTACGGACCATGGGTCAAATTTGTATCGTAAGCATGCACTAATAAATTTTTGTATTTTGTGCAGACTCTGATACTGTAGTTACTCGAATGTTCAAGAAACCTGATAGGTATCATTGAACTACTGGGAATCTATCTCATTTATTCAACTTACTTCACATGGACTATGCACCCACCCCAATGCCAAGTTGAGCTTCTGGAAATTACCAATGCGGGTTTGCCACCCCCTCGCCCTTTCTTTCTACCATGCTAGTTGTCTATACTTTGAGTTCTTGGCTCACGGTATTCGTCCCCCAAAATTTTTCCTATACCGTTTTTCTGGCTTACCACCTTCACTACATTACAATTCGCTGGAATTTGTCAGCCCCATTTTCGATACCTTTCGTTCAAGTGTCTTTTGACGGTGGGTATCAATGGACTACTAGGAATTGGATAGGTGAGCTAACTGTTCCATTAGCTCTCTCATTAGCATCAACAGTGAGTCCATCTCACCTAATCCTCTACCGCCCCAATAAACCCTGATTGGCATACCATTAATCATCGTTTTCTGCGTGTTCAGATTGAGAATCATGTGTCGTCTACTAAATGTCAGACACCCCTTGTTTTTCTCAGAATTCTGGGCTTCTCAATTCAGTTATTATGACAGTCTAAATAACAAAAGGTGATTTTCAAATGTAATCTCTGTGCCTGTCCGTCCTCGGTGGCTACTTATTCTCGCTTCGCCGTCCCCAATTTTTATTCAACAGAAAGATCTATTGGAAGCAAATAGTTGATATTGGGAATGAACTGTATTCAAAAAATGCCTTTTCCACCTTGTCCATTAACCTTCTATGTTCCACTTGGTAATTGTCAGGTGTATCACAGATTGGTGAAGTGTCCAGCAATTTGAATCCAAATCTTTGAGTAACATGTTATCACGGATTTCTTTCTTTGTTTTCTTACAATCGGAAACAATTTAATATACATGTCAGCCCATTGTTTCTTCTTCTCTAAGGTTATTGGAGATGTAGCCCATGCAGGCCTGTTCTGAACATTTCCTTTCATCAGAATTTCTAAGAAAAATTGATGAGACCTATCTGGTTTCTACAATTTTGGGAAAGGAAAATTGGATAATAAAATTAGCAAAATTGAGAAGGGTTTTAAGGAAACGATTAGCCAGAAATGTTATAGGAGTCAAACCCAATTGGTTCAAAGCATCAAGTTTCAGTGATTTAGTCCATTTCATGGAATTGTCAACTGTAGACAATCCATCCATCCTCCCCCAGGCCTTAAAATTTTGAAAAATCAAGGGCGATAAATAGGCAGCGGCTCCTCCTTGGTAAACTGCTGGATCAGGTGTAAAATTTTCTCTGATGTACAGGCAGTAGGTTAGGGGAAGCTTGTCACGCTTTTTTCAGTCAGCCAAAATAATCGGCAGTAAATGTCAGACAACCCTGGTTTTTTCTTCCCCAGAATTTCCGGGTATCTCATTCCTGTAGTATAATATGAACGGGGAATTCTGACGAGCACAACAGGCCAAGTTCAAGTTCTGCTCCAGGCCCCGCTTACTATCCATTCCCACTGACTCAATTTTATTCAAGGGGAAAGCCAAATGATGGACGCAATCTGGAGAAGTCCGGATTCTAGGGTTGCAATCAAGAGTCAAAATAAGCGGGCGCCCGGCGCCAAACAGCGCCCGTCAGGCTGAAACAGCGCAGTAGAGTTCCAATTCAAAGTCACGGGCGATACCTTTCGCAAACTAGCGCCCGTCAAACGTAGAGCATCTTCCCCTTTTCCAACATCTTAAGTGAGCACTGATAGTGTTCAAACGAGTATGCCAATATGGATGTTACCGATTAACGATTATTTTTCCATAACACACAGGTGCCGATTAAGATAACGATACGATTATTCAAGTCAGCACATTACACGTTCACATGTCATAGCATTACGTAAGGCAACTTCCCCTGAGATAAATCCCATCCATAAGACCCTACAGGGAGTCAATAATCACACTTTAGTTTCAAGTCATTACTCATCAAATTCCATCTTTTTATCGCCTGCATTGTGTGGTTCCCGTTGAAGGAAACAAATAATATACGCCAGCTTCGATGATTCGGAAGCTCGATACTCTTGTGAATATCATAAAGTCGATACCAGCGGCCAGAAAGGCACTATCGATAAGAAGCCCTGAATATACTTCCGTTCATACACCGTTAAACACAACAACAGTGTGTATGGTGTTTACACAATTGTAGTGCGGTAACATCACCGTTCGATCATCAGCTCCACACACCCTTAACGTCTATGGAGTTTTCCCCATTGGGCCCTGTGGTTAATCCTGAAACACTCGAGCGGTAGCAGTCACCGATTCGCCAAAATATTGCTGTGGCTTGTGACTTGCGTAGACCTGCGTTACTCAATGCCATGAATTAATGGTTTAATTCATCAATTTCTCACTGTGTACAACCTGATACATGTTGACCTCTCCGTTGCAGTCTACTGTGAGTATTTTGTATTGCAATCACATTTGAAAAACACGCCTATACACACCCGCGACGATCTGGCTTACTTGCACGTGGGTAGATGCTCTGTCATCAATTACTCACTCCTCGGTGCACACCGTGTGTTCCATACCGAACGATTAATCAATGAATGTCTCTCTGCTTGAGTAGTATTGGGTTGACGTGTTCACCCCCAGATGAGTCCCAGAAATACTGTCCACGAGATTATGGAAGCCATAGAAATTTTGAGATTGGTCGTGTCCACTGAATCTTCCCCTCAAATTTGGCAACAAAATTATCACTACTCTGTAAACCACCTTATTCGTGTGTGCTGTATGCCATTGCCCTGTGTTGCATATTGTTTTCGTCATCGACAGAGCCACAATACATATTTTTAAAAACTTTTTTTGCTTCCAAAACTCGTTTCACTTTAAGTGGCCCTGGTACATAGAAATGCCCCTGGTCTCACTGAAATGCCCGTGAACCAGGGGCCACTTTTCTCAAAAAGTGGCCCCTGGTTCCACTCGCCTTTTTTTTTTACCCTTGTTGCCATCTGATCTTGTTCGCTTCATTACGTGTGAGATCCCAAGCTGCTTCCCTCTTGAAAAAAACAGAGTTTTCACCAGGGTTGTTGCTTCTCTTCATTCTATTTTCTCTTAATAAAGGAATAAGCTCTGTTGATCATTTAAATCTTTCCTATTTCATTCATCACTAACTAGCCTTCAAATTCAAATCCCCTTTTAAATGAAGGTCTATATCTACCACAAGACCCTTACCCATGATTATTACCAAGCTTTGCATTACCAACAATAAAGCTCAATAATTACGACATGAAATCTGCTTGAAAGCATTTGATTTACCACAAAGGTATGTTGTGCCATTCATAGGTGATAGCATTTATCTCTGTAGGAGAAACGTGTTGGAAGCCTATCAAAACAAAGCCAAGTTTTTCCAACATGAAGAACGATAGGAACATGAGGATTCCAGGGGTTTTTCTGTTGGCATACATCATAAATAATTGTGCGATGATCTTTTTTGTGATAACTGTGGATTTTTGCCATAACCCATGACAGTCCCCAACTCACAGTTATATAATAACTTTGCTAAAGAATGTTTATCCTGGTGGGCATCACAGCCAAAAAAATCTAATTCAAATCACGGAAAATAAATGTCAAACAGATGAAATATTCAAACTATGACTAATGAATTTCAAATGCTATAAATGTTGTCCAACTTCTAAAATAACCAAACCCAAACTGATTGTTTGGCAAACTATGAAAAACAAATTCACAAATGCCCAAACATATACTGTCAAACTAATGTCAAATGAATTTTCCAACGCCAACATAATGTCAAAACGTACATTTTTTCTGTCAAACCTGCAAATAAAAATAATCCTCAAACTCAGCAAATATTGTCCAATTGATCAAAATAAGGTTGTCAAATCCAAACATGGAACTGACAGTCAAAATTCTGATCAGAAAACAGAAAAGTGGAAACATTTGTGAAGATATCGAAACTTAAAATCTTTCCTTGATTTAGAGTCTCACTAGAATGACTAGTTAAGGCCTAAATGTTCCATTCCTTAGGAGTTGGGTAAGGCATTCACGCGTGATTACTTTGTCAGGTTACCCGCTCCACGCTAAACATGTCCTAACCCCCTCCCCCCCCCCACCCCCCCCCCCCCCCCCCCCCGTCCCAGGGACACTGTCACGCTTCAATCACTCTGACCACAGCTGACTTTACTCTCTGGCAAAAATGAGAGTTGGCCAAACTAACTAGTGACCAATCAGCAGATTAGGCATTCGCCTCTCGCAATGATGAATGTCGGGTGCGTAAAATTCCATTTCAATCTGCTTGATCACCCTGGCCCGCTGAGAAAGACTGAGGCTGGTCTTTGTCATTGAAGGCTGCATGCTACCTGTAAGATTACTTCCTGGCAACACGGAGTGTGCTCTTCTTAATATGCATTCCAGAAACTCTGCAGGGGGTAATTGATGCTAATACTGCAGGCTGGCGAACAAGACAATATTGACAACTGGCACTCGAAAGGGGAAGGTGGGGCTCGTCTAATTTTTTTCAGGCATGTTCCGTAGGGGGGGGGGGCATTCGTTTCCCACAGGCCCATGTTGGTGAGTTGAGGAAATCAGTCATCCAGGGACATCTATTTATGATACCAGCATGATCTCTCTACACGTTAGCAGAATTTGGGGAATTAGTAACAAAATACTTGACTGTTAGCAAGATTATGCACAAACTGTAGGGAGGTATATGTGCTATGATTAACATGATTTATATAAATGTTGTCTGTTTTTATTGCAGACCTTTGTGGATTGTCAGCACTAAGTACTAAAATTGAACAGATTTGCCCACGCCAAGTTTAATTCCAGTCAGCCCTTCTTCGGAATTTAGAAAATAGACCATCAGTTTATTGGTAAAGAATGCCATCATTCGATGCCTCATCTACAAGGAGAAATTCATCAAAATTCAGCACTCTCAAATCATTTCTATTCTTGAAGAAAATGGTGATCATACTCAAATTTCCAAAAAGCTGGCCAGCGCACCATATGTTGCCACAGGACCTAATTCCACAAAATTATGAATTTTGACCTAGTACTATCAATCAACAGATTTTTTTTTTTTTTTCAACTGTATTTTTATATCGATTCAATACAATGATTGTATGTATGTGTATGCCTTGTGGCTGGGAAGGAGGACATGAAGTAAAGGCTGAAAGGAACTTCAATTGTGCAATCTTATAGGTGAAGTCATGTTATGTCAGGCTCCAATGACACATGTGGAAAATTTGCTAATGTTCAACATTATTGAGTATGAAGGCTGGAATGGGTAAGGGAGCCATCTCACAAATTAACATCGTATTTAACTCCACCGCTTTCACATTTGTTTTGTTAGAAGAAAGCTCAGGCCATAATGTAATTTCCCAGCAACATTATGATCATTCTGTCCAGCCTTTTTCCTTGAAATTGAATGTTGACTAATATGCTCATATTCCCTGAATACCAGCAGACCACATTCGACACAATTATCAGAAACCAATTGTTTTGCAAACAGTACAGGTACCTATGCCAGCTATCAGCCCTTGTCTGTGCCCCATCATGATGACCAGCACATGCTTGCACTTTACTTAGAAATTATTTCCCGTGTTTCCTTTCATGTGCACCTTGCTAAGCACCCAGTGTACTGTGATAATGCATTATAGGACTTCCCCTTTCAAAACATCAAAAGGGACAATGCCACTACCTGTGGTTTTTCCTGATAATCCATGTTGTGATGTGTTCAATTAAGTGCCCTTCCTTTTAGAATGTGAACTGTTTTCTTTCAACTTTTGAGCTTTCCCCTACGGTACCTTGTTGGGCTCTTGTGCCAACTGTCACCTTAACTGAATGCACATACAGCTGTGCCTCAATTCAAACAAGAATTGACAAAAAATCACAATTCAACATCAGTTTGGGCGCTTGTCAATTGCATACATAGCACATCACCTCTGAAACTCTGAGAATGGTCAGTCAAATTGTGGGTCATTGTCAAATCCAAAGCGACTGACGTGTGTGTCATTATATCCCCGCAACACTGTAAGTGTTAGGGGATATTATGTTTTTGGGGGGTGTAGCCGCCGTCTCATGACGGTGATTTCAAGGCCACCGGAGGTCAAATATGTCGTTTTTTCCAAGAAAATACAGAGTTAGTCTGATTTACATGAAAACTGTTGAGTGGGGACAAAAGTGGGTCCCGAAAGTATGACGGCAATCTCAAGGTCACCAGAGGTCAAATTTACGTTTTATTCAAGATTTTTCTAACTTTGTCAGATTCGAATGAAACTTGGAGAATGTGATCTACAGTTGGTCTTGAACAACAGGTAGGGCATTTCAAAGTCATCAGAGGTCAAATGGACATTAACGTCCCGTGCTTTCTTCAAACGAGGTCAACAAAGGCCCTTTCTGCGGGGATATACACGTTGGCGGTTAACCCGCCTGCACATGTCTATAGTTATAAAATCCAAGTGATCAGTCACAAAGCTGTTATACCCTGGGGTGTGTCATTCTACCTGGGTCAAATAATGGGGAGAGCTGCCCAGCTACCAATGGTTAATTTTCGAGGCATCGGTACAAATCATCTAGGGTGACGGAGGGGTGTGTCTATGTATGGAACTGTGCGACCCACCTTCAACAATAACCTCTGGGTTTGAGGGATTTGTCATATAGTTGACAAACTCGTGCATTACCTCTGCTGATCCTCTAACCACACAGTATTCCCAACGAAAAAGGAAAAGATTCTGGTGGATACCCACCAGAGAAACTTTCAACTGCCGACCATACCGCATAAAAACATCTTGAAAAATGGGTTGATTACAAGAAAGAAAAACTTTTACCCTCGTCAAAAGGCACTGTGTAGGTCCATTTGTCCTCCAGTGACTTCGAAATGACATACCTGTTGTTCAGGACTAACACAATCCACATCCACCAAGTTTCGCACAAATTCGGCAAAGTTAGAAAAATTGCACACACACAAAAAATGTTGGGAAGCAGGGTTAGGGCTGCAGCAGACATGCAGTAATATTGATTCACTCACCATGCCCCTCTTTTTCTCTTAATAATAAGAAATAGAGAGAGGTATTCACAATTTCATATAGATATAAATCTGATTATTCTTCGATGTTTGGTGGACAATTTTTCCAAATTTGTTTTACATTGACTCTGTATCGCAGGGGGATGGATGATTATAGTTCCTCCTGTGATGTCACAAGGAATTTCACAGTAGCCTATTGCGTCTTACTGGCACTCGAATCTGAGGGTTTAGTTTTCATGATGTAATAGAATATACATGACCATTGTACTTTTGAAGTGGACCCATTAAAAGGTCTTTACTGATTGGAATTTGAATAATAGGCATTTCAAGTTAGTTAAGCATTGAGGAAGATTCTGATTGCTTTCACGGTCATGTAAAAAGTCTGGTTGCAGCAATGCATCTGTGAACTTTCTTAGGAAAAAATCAAACCAACTAACTGAAATGCACTACAATGCATGACATGTGCAGGCAGGTGAGCAGTCGACATGTATATCCTACAAAATTGCCTTTGCAGACCTCATTCGGGAAAAAGCGTATTAAATCAGTCCATTTGACCTCCGGTGACTTTCATTCAAGCTTTGTTAAAATATGACAATGTTTGAAAAATCGCTTAGAAAACAACAAATTTGACCTCGACGACCACTCACCAAGTTTTGTGAGGGCAGCAGACAAGCAGTAATGGTTGATTCACTCGTCATGCACCTTTTATAATAGAAAAACAAAGCGATATCCACAATTTCATACAGATATATATGTGATTATTCTTTGATATTTGGGGACAGTTATTCCAAATTTGTTTTACATTGACCTTGTATTACAGGGGACTCTGTAGTTCCTCATCCTATGATGTCACAACAGGAATTTCACAGTAGCCAGTATTGTGTTTCACTGACACACTTGGATCTGAGGGTTTAGTTTCCCTGATGTAACAGAAAGTACATTACCATTGTACTTTTGAAAGTGCTGTTGCCCCCCCCCCTACAAGGTGTTTCCTGATTGGTTTGTGAACTTTGCCTCTGGAAAAGCAAAAAAAGACACTGCTGCGGATGCAACCTTTACTGAATCCAACAGACATTGGCAGGCGGTGAATATGAATGTGTATATCCCCATAGAATTAAATTACCTTTTGTGGATGGACCTCATTCAGAGAAAAATCATGTCCATTCACTTACCTATTGCTCAGGACTAACTGTAGTCCACATTGTCCAATTTTTGTTCAAATGCAAAAAGTTAAAAAAGGATTGCATAATCATACAAATTTGACCTTTTGTGACCTTGTAATTACCTCCATGCTGTTGGGACTAATAACAGTTCAAATTCTCCAAGTGTCTTTCAAATCTGTCAAAGTTTGTGAAATTGCCGAAAAAAAAACACAAATTTGAATTCCGCAGTGACCTGCAAATTTTTGGGAACCAACTTTTGTCCCCGCCCACTAAGTTTCAGAATAACTCGGCATTTTTACGTAAATCTGCAAAATAGAGGGCAGCAGACATGCAGTAGTACCCACTTTCAGACTCGTCCAAGATTTTGCTATGGCAGATATATGTACCAAGTTATCAATTGGATGAAGCATTCGTGCATGCTAATGGCTGGAGGCAGCAGAAAAAGTGAAGTCAAAATTCTAATATCCCCAAATAATCTGCTTTGCATAATTTTGCCCTGACCCAATAAGCCCTTTTAATAAATCCTGTAAGAGTCTTTGTCTGTCTAATTCCTTTCCGATTTTTGTTATACAGTGTGACTCGCTTGTCATGTACAAGAGGGCCCTCGAGACACTCTTACAAGCGAATATCGCTAGCTTTCTGCTTGGTCCACTTTGTGTTTTCGAGCCTTGGGCACCCGAGGAGGGTATGAGTATTGTCAGCGCGCCATAAATCTACATTATTTTTCATTATTGATACGGCGGATCTCCGTCTGTGAATTTCTCAGTAGTCCAATCGTCTGATTGCAGTGAGTTTGTAGCTTCCTCTTGTCATAATCAATTCTGCTGACAATGCCTAAAAGAATCCTCTGGAGGCTACTGTGCTGTATCTCTCCGCTTTTCTTTCTGTCGGAACATTTTCCCAGAATCGGTGACTCCCTTGTGTAAACGATGTCACTGCATAAAGTATCGATTGTGCTGCTCCGAATGGTGGTGATGAAGTGGCACATCAAATACAAAACCAATATAATGTACACATCATGAGAGACTGACATTTGTGGAGGGTTTCATTCTGTATGTTTATATAAATGTACACACATACCGTAATAATTCTACAGTGATGAAAGCAGATGCTCTAATGAAAAAAGAAAAAGGAAACGATTCTGCTTTTTTCACCAAATTTGTGATATATGCATTCTGATAGGAACACAATGCCAAATCAAATGAAGGGTCTAAAACAATGCCTTTTGTATTTTTTCAAAATCTCTGTCATTTTCAACAATCAGACAACCAAAACATGAAGCCTTCATCACACAAAATGAGGTATTCTTTCACATGTTTGTGTAAATGCATTGCTGCTCTGATTCATATTGTTGGTACAACATGTACAATTAATGCACCTTAAAGGTTGTCATGGTTGATATCTAAAGTACCGCAGATACCGATAATGTGAAATTTAGTCGACCCCTGTGAGCCAGAGTCCACAGGTCATATAGGGGATTACACTATCCACCACACTGATGCTATATTTACTTGCATACCACAAAGGTTATGATTTCTCTGCCAAATACGAACAATGAAAATATTGCACAATTGAACAGTTCTTCTTTTCGGAAATTGAGGACAATTCTCAAGCCTACCAAGAAAATTGTTCCACTGGTATGTTTTAAAGCTTACTAGAATATTTCTTGTACCAATTTTAGGCCATCAAATTTTTCCGAACGTGTGGTGGTGCTTACTGTTACTCAAGCCTGCAGCCCCGCGCTCTAATTCTGGTTAGCTCACCGTTCTTGAAAAATTAAACCTTTTGGTATTTTATCAAGTTGTTGGGTGCCCTGAAGATTTCATAAAAAATTATGAGAGATTTTTGGAGATCTTCACCTAATAATATCAAATCAATCATCTAAATAATCCAATAAATTTGGGGCTATATTGGAATTTCTCCTATTCAGTTGCTCAAGTACACTAAATAGCAACTTACGCAGCCAGCAGATCGAGAACTGGGATACCAAATTTGGTGCAGATATTGATCCATAACAGCCTTGAACATATGCATATCATCATATCGCTGTGGTAGTGTTCCCAGGGGGCTAGCCCTAGGACACTATGGTGTACTCAGGGGGGTATTATGGTTCTGGTTGTGCTATACCTCTCCGCCATGCACCACAGCCACCATTAAAAACATTCCACGTACGTTAGTGCTGTTAAAATTTAGCTCTCCAATGCATTGGCCAGTTTGCTTGAAACTTGGCACTCATGAAGAATCAAAAGTGGGCATTGTCACACCGCTCTGACCGTGGCCATCTTTGATTTTTGACAAAATTTGAGTAATCGTTGATCAACAAGAGTCGATTGGTACATGAACACCTGGCCCTGCCCTTTGCTGTCAGCCAACTGGGCCATTTTCTCAGAAACCCCTCAACTATGGGTGGCCATTGAGGTAGGCTATCTCAATGAAATCTGTTTCAGCAAGACATGGAACGTTTTATTGAACAAAAGGCAGAAGTGGATTTGCAATAATTGCGCCTCTTCGGATACAACACTGCCATTTACTGTCAGCCAACTGACCCATTTCTCAGAACCTAAACTTTGCCATTGGAAGTACACTGAGCTATCCCAATAATCATCTGTTCTAGTCGGCCGTATTTTTCTTTTTCTGAACAAAACCAGGCGATTGAAAGTTACACCCTGCTTTACCAAGAATTCTATGACCTATAGGTGATGGTGGGGCCTGTAGAGGTATTTTCTTGCTCAAGTATGTGTGAATTCCCAGTCAAGGCATGGTTGGTGTTTTCTTTCTTCCTAAAGTTGCTTACATGAAATAGCCATCAGCTACAAGAGATGAGAGAAGGGGCAGGGTGATGGAGTCAGCTGCAAGACAGATTGTTTTTTAATCTGCTCTTCAAAGGAAAGCTAACCTTTGTTGCACTTGATTTCTTTCTTGCCAGACCCATCTTCAATTTCCCAAAATGCCGCAATATCCATACTTCACAAAAATTGTTATTGATGTTTTCTTATTTCTTAGCACATAAATGTTATATAGCATTCTTTATGGTCTCCTTCCGTCACCTTTTACAGTGCAGGGAATACCAGATTCCCAGATGCCTTGTTGTTTATCCTGCTTGCATGTGGCTCTTCATTTACCTCAATTCAACGTTTAATTCTCACCACACTTCACCCCATAGAGCTGCATACAGTCTCTGATCTGTCCACTAGGAATGTCTTGTTGGGTTAGTTCTGTGAGCAGGAGCAGGTCATGAATATGCACAAACTTTAGGATTATGAGCACCAATGAAATGTGCCATAGCATATTAACTACACAGTCAATGGCCTGGCAAATTTAATTATTTGAAACTGACCGAGCACTGGACGCTTGAACATAACGTGATTGGTCGCATCGTAATATACTCACTAAGACTGTTTGGTTCCCTGTGTATTGTGTAGGGAGTCAGGGGATGCAGATATCAGAAAATCCCATATTTTGAGGAATTTATAACACATACTGGGATGATGATATTAATAGACCATACTTGACCGAAAATAGATGAAAGTTCATCATTATTTCTATCCGGAATGACTATGTATACATAAACGACACAGCAGAAACGCCTTTCATGATACCTATTTAAATTGGATCACTTCGTATCAACACACAATCATTGACGGCAAACATAAGACTGTGCAAACATGTAAATTTATTAGCTCAATGCGTTGTCAGGACCAGCCGTCTCTAAAATCAAATACCCCTGATGCCTACTACACCTTAAAACAACTGTTGCCACCCTGACTTCCGTTTTTTATTCAAATCTGAATATCTTCACAGCAATGTACATTTCCTATCTATATTTACATTAGAATTTAAAGCAGAGGTGAGTAGGATAGAATGAATTAGACAAGCTTGTATGATGTGTATTGACCCGGAAGTAGCAAGTAGCCCTTCCTTCAAGAGTCACCATCGGGGCACCATGGATTGTAGGTTTCCAACATTGGTTCATGTTGTGGAGTTAACCCACACATATTGTAGACGGGCAGTTTGTTTATCTGTGTGATGTACATATGTCTTTGTACTACAGTGTATCAACTTAGCAAGTCTAGTAACGCCTTCACTGTTTGAGAAACCTTACGTATAGCCATTCGGAATAAAAGAATTTAAAAAAAGGTTGCCAAGTAGGATGATATTTCATCGTTTGAAATATAACTGTATTGGTGAAATTACCCTTTGGTAGGCGTCAGCAATCATTTTAGTGTACCCTGATTTAGGTAAAGGAGGAAAGGTTGATTGCGCAAGTAACATTAATTGTACTAATCAGTACCTGGTGACGTCACCAGAGAGTAACGATGTGAAGGTCGCCTATGACTTCACCACAGGAAATGTGATTCTTTGCACCATTAGAGCAGAAAGAAAAATATGAGTTATTATGAAATATGAAATTAAATTATTATTTCAAAGCTGTGAACGAATTTGTAATTTTTTTCAATCAGATCCACCTTGTTGTTCTTTTATCACTGGGATGGTAAAAATACATGTTTTGGACTGACTTTGTATTACACAGCGTCCCGTTACTCTCGTGACGTATTGGAATACATTGCGCAATAGAAGAATTGTCTCCTTTTCACAATGGAATCGACTGAAATTCTTCATGAGGTTAGGGTTTCCTCAATGTACTAGATATAAGACACCACAATAGCAGAGGTTAGGTTTACGTGACCATTGTACTCAAAGTAATATCCCATGCCAATTACACTGTGACAATATTAATCAAATTGGAGCAGTCACATGGAGACGTCAAAAGCATACAGAATCGTGTCATGTGATGAACTGTGATAACTAATGTAAACATTCCCCTGTTTGGTCACAATTTCGTGTCATAGTTACCGGATGAGAACATCTCTCACAGATCAATTTGCATTTTATCGATATCGTATTTATGTGTGAGAAATTATTTCATTGTGACCGTGTGACTGCCTCTCTAATGCCTAATCCACATGCATCATGTGAATAATTTGGGTGTCTTCATCTTCTCATAACCTTAATCTTCTGAACCTGCATCTTCCCTATATTTTTCTCCCCAACATAGCTATGGCCTAGGAAAGGTTTGTTCACCCCACTGCCCTGCTTGGATCTGCCCCTGGGGGCGCTAATAATTGACAACTCATGACCGAGTTGATGACATTTATACTGTATGTTATGATTCGTGCTTCAATGGGTGTCTATCAATCTTATCATTCAAATCTAGTGCCAGGGATTATGGACAGTTATAAGTTGCCGTGATAGCGAAGTGGTATGCAGACGACTAGGTCACTCACTGATTAGTTTGCACCCCCCCCCCCCCCCACCCCCCCCCCCCCCCCCACCCCCCCCCCCCCCCCCCGTGTCCGATGTATTGTTGAGTGTAGCTGGCGTCGGGGAGATCAGAGGTCGAGTCTGCGTGGGCAACTCCAAAGAAGTAACAAAAACGAAGCAGTATGCAGTTTCGTGCGTGTTGCACACATAACAGTGGGTAGGGGGACTAATCCAGACTGTGCTATTACTGCACATGGGTGCACAACCCTCCCTCTTTCCCCCACCCCTGCCAAATCACCTCACCAAGAACCAAATCCTATTTGGTCCCCTGGCCTAATTCTCTAAATCTATTTGCTTGACTACAATGTCCTCCTGTGCTCTGGGATCACCGGAATGTGAATGACTTCCGAGTCAGAATACTGTAGCAGTGGGGAACCCCTAATGAGTGGCTATTGGGATTGTTTGAATTATTATTAGAATGGTTCCTAAGAAAGATCATGCAAACCGTTTTCCCTCTCTATTCAGCTGATACAATAAAAGCTATGTGGAACTCTGCCAATTCAGCGTAGTGGAGGCATTCTATTTATAGTTGATGACTAATTTATTATACTGCCTTGCCATTCTATTCAATGCCACATGTCCTGAAAATCTAAATCTATATAATCTATTCGACTTAACCCACATTGACTATGCACCCACCCCAATGCCATATTGAACCAAACAAAAATTTGTATTGACAACTAACCTGGAGGAAAGAGGAGGGCGATGGGGTGGCCAACACGGATTTGTGTAATTGCCAGAAGCTCGATATGGTTTGGGGTGGGTGCTTAGTTCAGAGGGGGTATTCAGAATTCACAGATTCTCAAACCCGTTCTATTTTGTTGACTCATAAATAAGTGAACAGTGTATTCACTGCGCTTGTCATTAACCTGTACACACGGTTGCAGACAACTCCCACCCGGACAATTCCCCAGTCACGGTACACACAATACCTAAGCTTTATTTCCGAGCTCAAATCTGGCGGAAAGAGAGAAATCGCCACTGGTACCCCAAATTACCAACCTCTTCCTGAACTTTATATTTCTGCCAGAGGTCTGTAACCTGGTGGGCTCTTCTTCCCACCAATCACATCTTTTGTATAGTTTCTTCTCCTGTTAAACTCAGTTGACTATTAGGGTGATTCAAAGCATCCCTTTTCATCGCTTCTTTTTGACAGATGTTAACCATTGAAGTTCATGACTGAAGGGGAAGCTTTTAGCTGCTGGTGATCCCTCATATAACCTTACATATGACGTGAATGGGGAGAGGGGGTTAGTATTTGAAGTGACTTGTTTGTGTAATGTGTGGTTTTTGACAATACTCCTATCGACCTCAACATATTCTGTCCTTCACCCACCCACCCACACACACCCACACCCCACACACACACACACTTCCGAGGGGTGATGAACTCATGAAACAATATATAGCACCGAGCATGTGCGTTGGTTTATTATTAATCCACCATTATTCTTTTTTTTGCTAAATTTTTGCTTGTCTCAGATTCCCTGATCATATAATTTGTCTAAGCCATTTTCTTACGTATCATATTGAAACAAGCTTGGGATTTCCACAATGTAGCATAGGCACAAGATTGCCACACCAGACAAAGTTGTAACAATTTGACAAATTGCACAATACTATGCTGTATCCAACCATGAAGGGCTATTATAGTACCAAGAGGCCATACTTTACATTCCACAAATCACTTCAGAAAGTACCCCATCAATTTGCACCCTTGTAGCATGGGACACTTGCCTTCAGTGTACCCAGCCCAGCAACTTAGAAAGTACCCCATCAATTTGCACCCTTGTAGCATGGGACACTTGCCTTCAGTGTACCAGCCCTGCAGACAGGGATCAAATGAGGGATCAGAGTCCAGGGGTTACTTTTCAAGAAAAAAGAGAGCCCGGTTAATGGAAATGGCATGGGGCCAGGGGTTCTGAAGTGTCAGTCTGCCAACAAAACATTGAAATAGTGCATGTGGCATTTATTAGTCAGGCCCACCTAAATGTGACCAAGTGAAAAAGGGATCCCAGGGGGGCCCTTGGTTTATACAATTTCATTAGAACCTGTGGTTACTGATGTATTTTAGGGGACTAATGAGCCCATGGGACCCCCCCACCCCCCCGCTTATCGTGAACCCTGCCTGCAGAAACCAAAAAATGTTGGTAATGATGCAACAGATTCTATACCTCTGTGGTTCTGCCAACTGTTTCACTTGGTGGAATTTCCGCATGCATTCTAGTTTTGTTGATGCCATAGACCGACCATGGTTGCTGTAGACTTTAATGAGTTGTTCCTATACGCGGGGTGGTCCCCCCCCCCACCTCCCACCTCAATTTTCGCCCTCTGACTTTCAAAGTAGATGTTAGTTTCTGATCTAATTCTCTTCTCCAGGCAAGCAGTGACTCTCTGTCCTATACTACGGTGAGGTGCGGGTTTTTTTATACACCTACTCCTAAATGAATCTGTGCTTCCCTTTGCTTGCTCCATTGCTCATTGACTATTTCATTCGTGTACGCCGCATACCCTCATCATCAAAATATGCGAAGAAAAGGACCATACCTCAGACTTGCACTTATGCGTACCCCATATAGCTGTGAATGGGCCCCAAGGCTTCAAACTTTGATTCCCATTGACTCAAGTCCTGAAAAGTAATATTGAACACAAAACTGAGGGTTGTTCGCGGCTCTTGCATGACTGTGTTTGCACAATTTTAGCATCTACAGGCTTGCAAATTTCTTTTCTTCTCATGGAGGAGACCCCTGCCCCCTTCTCTGGACCCCCTTGTTTTCAGAACAGCTCTCCTGCTATGTGCTTGAGAACAGCCAATTAGAGAGTTGAGATTAAAACTTACAGCACAGCCTGTGTTAGTGTCTCCAAGGTAAGAATATGTTGAAAAACCGCAGAGGAAGCCGGAGGAAGTTTACTATAGTTCAGATATTATAGTTCAAGTCAATGTGCTGGGAAGCAGGCTACTGCTTTACAACCTACAAAATTACCTCCTGTATTATCCAAACAACCTCAAACTTGTCAGAACCATTATCGTCATTGTCCAAGTTTCAGTAAAATCTAGTAGTTTGAAGAATATTGCATGAATTTTCTAATTCACACCTCAATGTCAGGGATGCAAACCTAGGGCTAGGGTTCATATCTCCCATCTTGCGAAAATGTGTGAGTTATGTCCCATTCACAGGCGCCTACCCTGTGGGGCAGGAATTTTTTTCTAGGAAAGTGGCTGAAACATGAGAGCCATGCAGAAGCAATATTGCACTATATGTGACATGTGCAGTGGTCATCAATACACAATGGTGCAGTAGCCCCCACTTCCTTCCCCTACTCCCTCTACTTCCTTCCCCTACTCTTCTCCTCCTCTCCCCTTCCCCCATTTTAAGGCTTTGGATTGATAATTAATAGTTTTGTTTAACTGGAGTCAGGCAGTTCTCTCCAGTCCTCAGAAAAATGGGCTTGTTTTGAATTCCCCTGTTGAGTTTTTTATTTAAGAGCAGTAACAGCTTTTAGTTTTCCTAGTATAGTCCATACATAACCAGCACAATTGACAAATTATCTATGGTTTTCCCCGAGCAAAGGGCTTTTTATGGCCTTCGAAGGGTAACCTAGAAAAAATAGCCATTTTGTCTTTTGTAACTCTCTGGTGGCCCGGCAATTATGGTTAGCCCGCATTCAGAGAACGGAATCGAATCGGGGGAATCCCATACATATTGAGCAGATAGAAACTAGCCAGGCATGAGAAACTCTATCCACAGCACATTTTAATAGTTATCTTAATTTCGTGATGAGTTTCACACTTGGTGGGTCCGTGCAGAAGCATTCATGTTGGCTTCCCATTGTTTGATGGCTTGTAAAGCAGAACGATTGTATGGTAGGAGCGATTTCTCAACCATAGAGGGGGCTATTCCTGCACTGATACTCAATGTATGGTCTTTCGGGTTTTGTTTGACAAATCTCCTAAAATTGGGATTCCCCTCATCATAATTCATGTGAGGTAGCTGGAATCAATAACAATGCATGGGCATTTAGAACATAATAGCCCCATTTTGCCAATATTGACTATTGTGTCGTTAAACCCCATGCTCCCGCCATAGTGTGTGAATATTCAGACCAACGGCGAATGAAATTGTCAAAACAAATTCCTACAGACGTTTGTATCTGCAAACAGATGATCATGTATTACACCATGTGTATATATAGAATGAAAGGACTGATACAAGGCGGAAAACAACACTCGTTTTTTTTTTTTAACAGGCTGTCGTTAGAGACATCAGAATTAATAGGCAGAAGATGGTTTCAATATGTGTGAGGGTTTTGGAAACCATACCAGCTCAAATAGAGGTGATAGGCTTGTTGTGTATTTCTCAAAGGCTATAAGATTGCAGTGTGGAATATGATCCAATCCTGCCAAAATAATTATTTTGAAATTGAAATATTTTGAGGGGTTGTTCCACTACTGCTGTAATCAAGTTCAAAACCTAAGAAGGTCACTCACAGAGGTGTAGGTTGGTTAAATGACCATGTAAGTGTTGTTTACCTTGGTTTTCCATATACACTTTATACAAATAAACATTATATACAAAGCGAAAAATTCCATTAAATCCATTCCATAAGCTATTTCTTTGATATAATGCTGGAAACGGTGTACAGAGCAATCTTTGAAACTTGGTCACTCAATCTGCAAGGACAAAAAATGGCAAATTTGACCTCAAACTAAAGTATAACAACTTGGTCCAAAAAGAGGTGCATGGGAATAGTTTTGAGAGAGTGGTAAGCAGCCTAAATGTACGCTGTAGTGATTTCTTGATCATAACCAACTATTGTTTCAGTGTCAGAGTTGCACACTTGTAATTGTAAGCAGGCTTATTAGCTGTTTTCCCAAATATATTTTCCGACTTTGGTCTGCCGTACAATCGATTTCTTGTCTGTACACACTCACGTTTCATGATGCTGTCAGTGCATCACTGTCTCGTCTTGTAATGCTGCTCACACTGGTGTTGCCAACTTCAAAATTTGCCAGTTATCCGGTATTGCCCATGGTAAGTGAACCCGTATGATATATCACTTCTCGCAACTTTGCGAAAACCAGTCATCATGTGTAAGCTATGGGCAAAAATGTGTGCCATGGAAAGGATGGCTTTGTGAGCCAATGGAAGGGATGGCTTTGTGAGCCAATGGAAGGGATGGCTTTGTGAGCCAATGGAAGGGATGGCTTTGTGGGGCAATGGAAGGGATGGCTTGAATGGTATCCAAAGCAGTGTCGTCCTCATGGCGCATCATGATACACTAATTGTCACTATTATGCCAGTACAAACTGGATTCGTGACCTGGAATTGTTGGTTGTAAACTGGTAATGGCCCTCTGTTATTTGGATCCAACTGCAGGCTTAGATACACCAGAGGTTATATCCTGGAGAATGGAAAACTATGTAGTTCAAACCCCATTTCAATATGATGTACCTATGTGGAGTTATTGGTCTTCAAAGTTTGGTCCTTATACAGAGAAATTGGGGAGAATCCCAATGGCGCAGAATCCCAATGGCGCGAAATAACGCATGAGGTCACACTTGGACAACCCGGGAAGGTATGTCATGTAGTTCATTGTTCATTTTGTCAATAAGTCAACATTTAGCAAAGTTTCTTGTCTTTGTCTGGCCAAAGTAAACCATCAAACTACCAACAACTACAACAATCATCTCCATGACTAATGCTTTTCGAAGTGAAAATGATGTGTGTTTCCAATAGAAAACAAAGATCATTTGCAGGGTTGGGCAAGTTAGGCATCATTGATTATTGCAGATGAGATGCTTTTTGATCACAATAACAGGCACAAACTTCAAAGAACTGTAACTCTGTAACGGAAAGTTCCTGTCAACTTCAGGTTTGGACTGCGGCATCCAGTAGTTTTTCTCCAGAAACAATATTTTTGCCTCTTTGTTATTCGTAGAAACACTATCCGGAATGTACTTGTGTGGCCATAGGAGAGGGCGGGGGGGGGAGGGGGGGGGGGGGGGGGGAGGGGGGGGGGTTGATAACAGATTGAGGCATGATAGGCTGGAAGGGTGAAAGTTAATATTAGGTGAATGTATGTAATAAAGGGGCCTCGATCTTGTTAAGCCAATGTGGCTGGCATTTGTGCAGAATTCACGGCTATTAGGCTTAGAGGAAGCTGAAAATAGTCCAACAATATGTGTATATTGCTTTCAAGTTTTCAATCAGTTCAAGCCCCCAACCCCTCTCACACCCTCCTACCCCCTCCCACCCCCTCCCACCCCCTCCCTCTAGGAGCTTTCTACAACGTACCAGAACATCATGACCATATTCTATACCCCCCCCCCTCCCTGCGACCACAGAGGCCATGATAAGGGCTTCAAGGGAGACGAACCTCTGAAATACACTAGGGTTGGTTGAATATATTTGTGTGGTATTCTTCTCTGGTATAAGAGCTGGTGATTAAAGGAAACTTTATCAAGCTAGGTGATAAACTCTTTTGGACATTCTGGCTGACACTGGGCCTGCCAGTGTTTCCTGACTGTAGGAAAGTAACTTTGAATAAAGTAAATGGTACTGTTGATGTTATTGCCTGCCAGTGATGCACTGTTGTTTTTTTTATGTCAGATGTGTTTGTGCCTTGTCATTCTGTCAGCAGGATTTCTTTGAAACCACGCTAATTTTGTAAGTGGAATCGGTGTTGGGTGACGTCAATTTGGTTAGATTTAGGGCACAGAAGACACTTATCAAGTAGGATGATACCTATTTCATGTAATTTTCTGTTTGAGTGCATTAGCAAGATTCCAGATGAACTGTCAGTAATGGTGATGTATAGTTAACATCTAGGATACAGGATAGCAGATACTTGAACCAACTGGATTTCCCCACATTAAAATAGATATATACTGAAAAGTAGTCTAAATGCATAATTTGGGCTAATTTCAATGTTTTTCAGACTTTCAAGATATGTGGCATACATTTGGTCATGAGGATTTCAAACATACATTCATGGATTTGGGGGTTACATACTGGAGTTAATTCTATGTGACTAATTCACTTAATTCATACAAATGTTGAAGATTTGTCAGATTTCCAAAAAGGTTGGTCGTGAATGATGGGTGCCGTCAGTGCCGGATTAATGATGATTTGCAGTCCTCGGAGGTCATTCAATGTCTAATTTGCATACATTCAATGCAAATAAATATGTCTGATTACAATGAAACTTTAGTGGATATGGTTCACCTTTGAGTCCACTTCACTCATAAACCTGTAATCTCATAGTTACTGGAGGTCAAATATTGTGTTATTTTTGTGGAATTTATTTATGGGCCAATTTCAAAGTTCCTCAGACTGCGGGAAGAGCACTTTTTCCAGAATTTCCACTACTGGCAGTCTACCTCAAGTCTGGTATCCCCTGCAACATTCGAAAAAAACCTAACATATTTAAAATTTGAAAAATGATATTGAGTAAGATGTGGTGGTTGTAGTGTAATTAGTATAGGAAGTGGGAGATCTTCTAACGGGATCAAGTCAGCTGAAGTTCATGATATGGGTATTTGCTCTACTTAAGATATGTTATCATCTGGAAACAAGTAAATTCCATCTTCGGCCTCTCAGTATGGATGGTTGAAACAGATTAAACACTTCAAAGTACAATGGTCATGTAGACATATTTCCGCCTTATTGTTGTCTTCCATCTATCTAGTATATTAAGGAAACCCAGACTCTGCTATAATGGTGCAAATAATGAGCATTTACTGTGTAAAGTCAATGGGCAACCATCGTTACTCTAGTGACATCATCCGTTAGGGTGAAATCCATCCAAGTAAAATGAATAACTCAACGAGGAAACATGCCAGAATTGCCAAATTTTGGTTGTGGGGTTTTGACATGCCCTCTTTTTATTTATGCCAGTATGAAGATGATCTGTGCATGGACAATTGCTACTTTAAACAGGAAACAAACACTAGTAGCTGAACTAGTAGTGGACTGTCAGCAGTTCACAAACCCACTCGTTAAAGAGACATCATCTCCAAACACTCGGCTAATAATAGACTAATATCGGGGTTATTAGGGTAATATGAATGAGCTCACATTCCAGACTGCAGAAGATGTGCTTTAAATAATTGTATAGATGGAAAGAGCATATTTTGTAACAGTTAGTTACATACTGTTCGCGTTTTCATGTTGTATGCATTGAATAGCGGATAATGTGCCGACGACCCTATGCGCAAAGGCTTCTGTTTGTAGGAAAATCAGCCAAAAATATTAATTCCATGGTATATCAAAATTACTATTGACTATATTATAGTGACGATATGCCGTATCTTTGTCAATTTGCACTGAGCCTGAGGTGGTTTTTCGTTGCGATGCAATGCAAATGATGCTATTGCTTGTTCGCCAGTTGCGTCAGACCAAATTGCCTCTCTAAAAATGCTTGATAGTTGTCAGGATTTAACCTATGCAAAGCAGAGGGATGGTGGAGACCTGGACACTACTTCTAACAGCTAGCTGCTAACTTCACCCTGGAAATGTAATGCAATATGGCAGATCTGCTAGACAATGAGAACAATCTGAAAAAAGGGGACAATAGACATAAGAGACGCTAGCTAGCATCGCCCATGGCTCGCCCTCTCGAGGTGTAACACAGATCACTCTGCTCAAAGAAATTCGGTCTTCTTACCAAAGATGTTTTATTTCCTCTATTGTAGCCCTCCCAGCCTCTCCACGTCCAATTAGAGCAGCTACAGTCACTGACGGCCAATCGAGACGTCCAGGCAAGCCCCCCTCTCCAGAGATCGAAACACGGCACGAAGCCCTCTCGCCGTCAGCTTTCCCATCAGACCACAACACCACACGTGACCAACGATCATCATCATTCCAAGGGGTCCCCCAGGCTACCCCATCGGGACCTCTGCACCGACCAGCTTGACTCCCTGGCAAGAGCCACGACCTCCTACTGCACCATGCAGAGAGTGGACCCATCCACGACTCCCCCAAGCTCCTGCCCCGGCCTCCAGTGATCGGCTGAGGAGCATGAGTCTCACAGGAACCATCACCACGGACACCATGTTTGACTTTGAACCTGCCCCGGTGGATACAACTGACATGGATGGCACCGGTGGAGCACCCAGGGACCAGCCGCCCCTCTTCAGGGACACAAAGGGGCCACCCCAGGTGGACATGACCCCTGCATCTGCCTCCTCAACCCCCAAGGACCCAGAGCCTACGGGTGGTGCCCGAGAGTCCCTCCGGAGGCTGAGCTTGCAGGGCAGGACTCGAAGTGCAAGGAAGACCTGGACTCCATCGAGCTGGACACAATCTCCGTCACAGAGGGTGAGGTCAAGGAGGCAGAGGACGGGGTGATGCCATACTTCACTGACGATGAAAGTGATGCTGAACCTCGGGCCCAGGACAGACAGATAGATAAAGTCCAAGTCCAATCTGTTATTGACCGACCATGCCCAGTGGTGTATTTCTCAGGGGGGCAGAGTGCAGGGTCTACAGGGGAGAACCACCTGGAAATGCAGGAAGGTTGACGATTGAGGGGAACAGGGATGAGAAAGAAAACAGAAAAGCAAAGTAGAGGGAATCAGGCCATTGGAAACAAAATGGGAGGATATGTCTAATCCTGAACACACACACACCCCCCCCCCACTAAAACCTCACTCTTGCCTTGCCACGGCTACCCGGGCCGCTGAGATAATAGGGCAAAAGTTCATGGAGATGACCCCCCTCCCCCCCAGCTGATGACCTCAGGTGTGACAATGACGCAATCCCGATACCTGGGCATGTCAGTCACTTGTGGGTTCATTGTAGTTGACTTACTAGTGAATCATTTCCAAGTTGACACTTTGACAATGACTCACCCTGTCTGGGATATAGGGGGTGCATCATACAATCATCAGGCATAAGGTTTAGAGGGTTTTGTCATAAAATTGACAAGATGTATTATAACTTGTTCAAACCCTCACTACCTACCGGCTTTTTTAACGAAAAATATTTGGTAGTATAACACAGATATCCTAGCTAACTGCAGAGAACATGCCATTGCCCTCATTCAGTGATATCAACAGTGTGCATCTATACTGCACCATAACTCTGTTCGAAAGGAAACTCGCTAAAAAGCACTTGAATTTGTGTTGATTAATATAGTTCTAGACAATACCCCTGTGGTTAACCACTCCACTTTAGGTGAGTCTCTTCCACTTTCTGCAAATTGTTTTAAAGCCCCTATGGATGAGTAGCCTTCTCGGAACGAGGGGTTAAGTGAGAGGGGTTATCCAAAGTGCATGACCACACAACAAATTTAGCATAACTTAGGGAAGCAGCCAATTGGTATCTGCAGAAATGACATTTTTCGTAGCCGGGGGAAACGGAAAACATTCTGATGCTTAATCGCAGCAAAGACTCATGTCCTCCGAAGGATAAGTCCAAGAGGAAATTCAACCATATCTGTCTTCAACCGCAACCTAACTGGGCAATTGGATGATGAAAAAATAGTGAAAACAAAATGAGACTGCTAAATGGGGGCGCTATCTTGATTAAAATTACGCAGTTAACCTAGTGGTAACGGGTCGTCGTGGCTGCGAGCAATATCGAAGAGGAATTCGTACAGAGCTAGCGACACTTAAACTTCTCCACACACAATTGAATGCAATGGGGTATTTACATTGACACCGTGATCAACGCTGAATTGTTTGAGCTGTCATCGATTTGTGATAAATGATGCTGTTATACGCATGAACCTACAGTAGGCCTACATATATTCCATGACATAATGAACTTGATTCACTGGATAGTTATGATTAACAGCTTTAGCAATGATTCATCACATTTAACCCCAAGTTCACGCCATGTTTTGCTACCGGTTTCATGCAAAATTGGGGTTGAATTCACCTTTTTATTGCATCTAATTAGCAGTTGCCCTACTAACTCTATCTATCTATTTATCTATCTATCTGTCTGTCTGTCTGTCTGTCTGTCCTCCATATCTGAAGGAAGGATACTTGTCCTTACAAATGGACCAAACCAGAGTGAGCGTCCCAAGAGTTGTGTTGAATATGCATGAGTTGAGAGCCGGGTTGTGAAAACAGCCCAATAAGTTTCTAGAGCAATCGCTAATTAGATGCATTTCGAAGATGGCGGCTTATTGGTCGCCAAGTTGATACGGAACGAGGAAGTTTGAGGACTTCCGTCTGTCCGCCGAAGTTAACTCAGTGGGTGTGTGAACCTGGTCATGGTGCTCCACATAAGCATAGGAGTCATGTGGAAGCAATTCCTTGCCCCTCAACTGGAGAATGGGGGTGTGGGTAGGAAAACTGAATAAAACTGGACACTAACAATATGAGGGAGGGTTTGAGATTTTACAGTGTAAAAAACACAATAACACATTTATACAACGGCTGGTTGGAAATGTCATCAAACTATTTAGCCCAACTGTCATCACCCTCTCTGTCTACGCTTCCCCACTCCAGTGGTCCGTGTCACTGGCACATTGCATGTTGAACAAGTAGATAAATAGAGACAGAATGATTCTACTCATTGCCAGCAAATCTTATCAAGGCCCTATTCCGCCACGGTAGGCCTGGCGGGGGGGGGGGGGGGGGGGGGGGGGGGGGGGGGGGGGGGGGGGGGGGTGGGGGGGGGGGGGGGGTTGCAAACCCACAACATTGATAAAACTTCCTTCTTTTTCAACCCACCCCCCCCACCCGACTTCCAACATGTGGTTGCACTTGTGTATTCTACTACAGATAACTGTTCCTTTTGAACAGTTGCACTAACAACCCCCCCCCCCCATCCATGAATCTACACTGCTGATACTGAGTTCCAATGCTGGTGATTATGTAAACCCAGGTGTAATTTATTTAAGTGAATATGGTACAATCTTCCATGCACTCAATTAAAGTGGAGGATTCATCCATTTCTGCTTACTATATTATTTCAATTAGTATCTTTGTTCCACTCTAAAATACTTCGAAATATCCCATTAACAGCTACCACAACCTGGCTCCACTAGAGATTTATTACTTCCTTGAGAAAGTAAGGCAAACTTCACATCCTCCCCTTGGCATTTTTAAATTAATTTTCTGTTTTTGAAAAAATTACAGGGCATTTTTTAACTATCTTTCTGTTTTAACTTTTCTTGTCTCCATCACTGAAGATTAGCTGCGGATGAGGGGGGGTTAACCATTTTTTTTTTCCCCTCGCTCTTTTTACATATAGACATATCATGAAGCCCCTCTGGCCTAATAGGCTATTCCTGGAAATGAGCTGTTGTTTAAGGTTGGTCGAGTGCACTCTTGCCTCAGCATATCATGCATATTGATGAGGATGCAATCGGTTGTTTTATCTTATTCAACTATTCCCAAGGGAATGTTTCACCGGCGGAACCAGCGCTGTTTGATTAGTTGAATTGGTCAATTTTTGTCCAGTTTTCACATCTCGATGGGTCAGGTGTACTTTTACAACAGTATTACAGTATTAATAATGTTTGTGGTTTTCTAACTTTATGGGGGAATTCAAGCCAAATTAATACTCTTCTTGGTGTTATAATGTTAAAGGAGAATAAAAAATCATTCAAATATCACTTTGTTCCAGGTTCATAGCATGTTCGGTTGGGGAAGATATGTCTTCACTCAATTTAATACAATTCGCTGATTTTGGTAAACTGGCAACCTTTTCGTGATGTCATATCTACCAATTACAAAGGAAAAGACATATTTTTCTTAACATTTTTCTTAAAATTGGTGGATGATATGAAACCATCATCAAAATGTTCCAAATTGCAAAATTGCCAACTTAGCAGTGATTATTTATTAATCTTTAAAAATTGTAACTTTATAACCGAACATGCTATGAACATGAAACAAAGTTTGATTGGCATAATTCTCAATGCACAATCATTAGGCTTGCGCGCCGTTTAAACACGTGTCCACGTTAAACGCACGATTGCGCCGTTTACGTTTACAATTTTCCCGTAAGTTTAAAACGGAAGTGGGAAAGTCCCTGAGGACTTCCCCCACATTGTGTCACCCAATAATGAAAAAATTGTCTTGCCACACTGTGTTCAGTCTTAAAGAATTCCACTGCCGTCCGTAATTCCTACGGAACCAAGACTATTGCAGTATCGCACTTTTAAATCAAGGCAAAAAGCACACACGCACATGCAAGGCATGGCCTACATGGTTAACGTGGTCCCAGTTCTCTACTTATCGTAACACACTGGCAGAGAACGCATCTCTCACTTAGCGACGCTTACTAATACTATATTGATGTGCTAGCGGTACCGTACTCAGTCGTAAATGGCAACAAATCATTGCAAAACTTCATTTTTAATGGTTATATTCCAACCATACCAATTCGTCAGGTTATTCACTTGGCATCATAATCGCTTAATGTTATTGAGATCGCGAGCGCGAAATATCGAGCTGTACACACAGTCGATAGAAAATCCATGGACGTTAAGTGTAGGCGGTCGAAAGTCCGATTTGGTGTATCCGTGGCCGACTTGGTAATTGTTGCTTGTGGCTCTCACACTCATCGATGTACGTAACCCTGAATCTTGTGATCCACGTGCACTGCATGCATGCATGCATAGAATACTGTTGACATAACACTGTATCACACTGTATATGTGTGACATATTCGTCAGATTCGCCGCATTTACAAACAATACACAGTCGATAAATTGGCGTAACACACCACACAGTTTGCTGCATGATCCGCCTGTTACCGTTCGGGGGAATCGACGATGTAATTCATATCCCAATGGTCGCTATCCGTGTACACGTTAAAACGGTTGAGATAAACGACCGTTGAATGTTTTTCTATTGAATGAAACCGACAGGACTAACAATCATATATGACATTAAAGTATTTTTGGCTGGACTTGTGCTTTAGGCATGTGGATCTGGGTATGATGCTGCTGTAGGCTGCTGTAGGGAGGCAACATCATTGTGCAACACCTGGTGGAAAATGGATACCAGAATTGTTATTTTTATTGACCAATCAACAGTGGACAATGTACCATTGACTATACAGAAATGTGTTGAGGCTGTGTTTCATTGTGGCTTCATGCAAATCTCACCATCAATTTTTGACTGCAGCTACCAGAGGTTTATATCTCTATTCAACTTGTAGATATGTGGCACAATGCTCTACAGGATAATGAGAAACCTCTGACCTAATAAACACGTTTAGCACTTGATACAAGAACATATTTGGCTAAGTGAGGATGCTCAATTACTACAAATCCTGTAGTTTAAAAATTGTTTTAAAAAAAAACAGTTGCAAAGTTAGTGAATATTCATTTATCACTCTACAATTTGAGATATTATCTTGCCAAATTTACAATTTGCGGATGTATATAATCCTCAAGATGAGTTGGGGTATTGCTCATGTGGTTAACCATTGGTTTTGTTTTTCCACATTTTATTTCCTGTGTATAGTATGATAAGGCCTTATATAAAAAAAATTCTGAACTGAGAGAAGGGGAATAGGTGTACCACAGAGGTTCAGTTCAATTTGTGGGGTTCATTCCACATTAATATATGTATATCTCCACATTTGGATGAGACTGCAAGCGAAGTGTTACCTTTAGTGGAATTCAATATTAACAATATAATTTGGTTTGCATAGCAAACACTGAATTATGCAAACTGCCTGACTGAAGTGCAAGAAGCCCAATTTATTTTTTCTGTGGTCGCAGGTTGGAGCGTGAAAGGCAAACCAGCAATCAGTTTTAACGGCTAAATCAACATAGAATTTTAACACCTCAATACCAAGAAAACATCCGATTCAGCCACTTTAGCAGGATTACCTGATAAGTGTAGGCTGAGCATGGAAGAATTCAATATTGAAAACACCGATGATCATCTCTGAGATAAATGAATTCATTTATGGCAGAGATTGTGCAGCAGTTTAGCTGAGGGCTGACTTGACGTTCAACACCCCGATACCGAGAAAACTCTATTTACGTAAGTTACGTGGGTAGACTTTCCTGATATGCTGGAGGCCTGGTGAATGAGGGGTAAAGAGCAATTGGTAAAGCGCTGATGAATATCACTGGGAGTTTCATTCATGATCAAGAACCCAATTTATGCTAACTGAGAAAGAATAAATTACTTGGATGTTAAATTTGGAGAACTAAAATATTTGGGATCCTCCACTCCAAGCTTTTTCACAGGTAAAGAAGTAATTGAAGATGTTATCCCCATTTACTCTCTGCCATTTATATAATACTAGTTAATCCAACGGTGGCAATTTCTCGATCAGAGAGGCAGATCTTCAACCAAAGCCCTTGTGAATGTTTTCAAAAGTATTTCACATGGCACTTTTAAACCTCCCTGATTATTTATTGCACTTGTCAATGTTTGACAAACCCCTATACTCCGAACACCAGTCACTGGTGTGTCATTATCACAAGTTGGTCAAGCAATTTGACACACCCCTCAGTCACTTAGATGACTCACCAATTCCTCAAATGACCCACTAGTAGGTATTCTGATATATTCTCCCTAATCTGAGTGGAGCATGACCACCATGCGTTAGTTTTTTGACTGAGTTCTTGTGACTGCCCATGAAGGGGAAGTGATGCAAACGCAAGTCACTTTGGATTTGACAGTGACTTCCATTTGACTATGCATCGAGTATATGGGGGGGGGGGGGGGGGGAGGGCATCATGCAGTTAAGTTCATAGAGCCCTAGTAAATGAAATACTTTCTGAAACAAATAGTTCCAAATGTTTCTCCAAGGTTTCAGGAACAAGAATCTTGTCAATTGACAGAAATGGGGCATTTCTGTAACATTACAGGACTGTTTTCAGAAAATATTCTTGAGACATTCTTGTCAGGTTCACCTTTAGAATTGATTGTGGGTCCGAAAGGAAAGAAGACAACAATGAAACTATAACATTATTCCCAAATCACCCATCTTACATCGCCTTCTTACCATTTTGTACCAAAACTGCTATGTAAGAATTTTTTGGAAAACCTTATCAAAACAGGGACGAAATAAGGACTTCTCACTGGGACTGTTCGAGGATTTCTCGCAGTTCACTGCACATTGACCCCATTTTTACCTAGGTAGTTCAAAACAATCAGGAAGGTATTCCTTTTTCTGAAGCATGGTGCGAGAAAACTTCAAGCTCTCAATTGGTTCAAACTCAGGTCAGGATCTACTCTCTATAAATTAAACCTGCCAGCGATTCTCTGACTCCCAACAACCGATTGACGCATCCCTTCCATGAAGTTCCATCAAAGTCAATTTTTAAAATAATATGTAGCCCTTGCGCTGAAGAGAAAGAAAACTGGCTCGAATCTGCATGCCAATTAGCCAGTTAGGAGTCAAAACGTGTTCAGCAATATTCACGCCGTGACTGATTACACTCAGATGTTTTGATTCCGGGAATGGCAGTGCTCAAAGAATAACACCTGAGTGGTTTGATTGAGAACAGTATGAATTAATAATCAAGGCAAAAGAGAGCAAGCTGGAAGGATCTTGACTTATCTGAAAATGCCTCCAGCTAGTTATACGTCTCCATTTTCAGTGACTTAGTCGAGTGTGAAGAAACATGCCATTTGGCATCGGGAATTATTCATGGACAAATGGTTTCGATTCTGGGAATTTTGGGAAAAAATGATACAGTTCGAAACGCTGGAAGGTCTGCAGAGAAATTTCCAACAAACAGATTGTTTGTGCGAGGATCAAGCCCAACTGCAATTGCTAAAGAACGTCAACACCCAATATGCAAAAAGTTACATCCCACCAAAAAATGACAAGAATTGTAATTTGGGAATACCACAGAGAGTTTTCCCAGAAATACTTGTGAAACCTGCTACTACAGTTGACCTTTAGAATTTTTATTTCCAACATAACTGTGATTTTTTTCTTTCAATAATGATATGGCCAATGCATTCAATGATTCAGGGTGCAAACCACACAACTGGGGTGCGGACAGGAAGAGCAAGAGGATGGCCAAGTGCGAACGATGCGGAAGGGAGAGGTAATCAGTGTCGTTCTCAGAGGAGTGGGGGGGGGAGGTTGTGGTCAGAACACCCCCTCCCTTGATCTATGGGTCCATTTTTCCACACAAAAAACACTTTTTTTACTTTCAGTAAATGTTTCCAGCTTTTGTTTAAAATTTGGCCAATAGTATGTGTTGGGGCGCAATTATTTGACAAAAGGGCGGGGAGGCTTTAATTTAATGAATTTTGCTTGGGTTCCAACCTCAAACACCCCCCTCCCCCCCCACAAAAAATATTTTGGTACACCACTGGAGGGTATTTATAAGAGTGACTGAACTAGCCAAGAGGGAGTCTGTATCCGAAGTTTTGAATTGGGTTCACATTATTCCCAGCCTTATAAGGCAACTGTAAGAGGCAAGCTGGGGGGGGGGGGGGGGGGGGCATGGTGGTATTGTCTAATATCCTGAAGACACCATTAAAATCAATACAGGTTGATGTGTCACTAGGAACCATTGTAAAATGTGTCAACAAAAGATTGTCCCATTGTCATCAAATTTAATATTGTATCGACACATCATGGGGACAATACACAGCAGTTCTATAAAGATTGGTACTTGCACAAATTTTTTGGGGGTAATTAAGATAATGTACCACCCATAGTTTTCCCCAGTTAATACCAGCATTAATCGTCCGTGCTCTACTTATGTTTCGATCTGTTTTGGTCATCTACAGCTAGTAAGTAAACAATTGGCAACAAGGGGAAATCAGAAGAAATTTCCCATATTATTATGTTAATTTTTTTTTAAGAATGCCAAGAGCGGCCTCCTGGATCCACCCCTAAGCAATATGGGTGAAGACACTGGGAGGAAGAGTGGTTCATGAATGAATTAATTCATCAATCCTCCAGAGACAGTCATCAGCGGCTCGCAGTTATTTCTTCTCCTCTTTGGCTTGTCACATAAATCAGGAGAGCCTAATGGCATAAATCGACTTCTGTTAGTATCAAGCATTTGTACCTAATATTTAAAAAAAAAAAAAAAGAAGCTGGCCTTGGGCTAATGCGATACTGATTCCAGAATGGACTATTAGCAACCTCTCTGCAGTGATAATCATCAGTGCTTGTGCATTGAATTTATTTTTTTCCTGATCAGGGGAAAATGCCTACTGGCAACAATACTTGATTCTTTCAATAATATCGAGTTGTTCATTTGGAGTCAAATCGTTTATCAATTTTCTCAGTGATAGCCATCGTGTTTCAAGATTGATCTCTTCCACGGCTCTGCCTCCACCACATCTATATGACTTGCCCATGTAATAGACTTTCCCTCGGACTTGAGGTGTTTAACTGAAACTGGCCCCTAGCGGAATATTGGTAGATAGTAAACTGATGATGGTCGCCCCCCATGCAATGAATTCACTATCCAATTCTCCGGTGATGGAATATAAATCATTATCACCATCATCATTCCCAACTGCATGGCACTTGATTTTCCACCTATTCGGTTTCAGGGAAAGCCTGCTGGCAACAACAGCCTTTTCTCAGTATTGAGGTGTCCAGACTTAGGACGGTGCGTGAATTCGTTCATAAATTTCTCAGTAATAGTCATCGGTGTTTGTAAAATTAGTTTTCATCACCAATTCAATCCTGGCCCCACCTCACCATATCAATCAAATAAGACCTGTTTGGCAATAAACAGACTTTTCCCAGGATTGAGGTGTTAACAATTGGGAAGCTGGCCATTTGTGCTAAATGTGAGTTGTCAGTATGTGAATGTTGTTTCATGGAAAATGAGTTTCCTCCCGGTCAATTTCCCATGATAATCATCAGTGCTCGTGCCACTGATTTTCTTTCCTCTTGCTCGGCCTCCAATACATCGGGGGGAAGCCTTTGGCAATTAACACACAATTTCCTTGTATGGAAGTATTGATATTAACATGAAAGGTTAATATTCTCTCAAGCCCAATCAGTATATGGACATTGCACCCCAACTCCTGATGTACAATGGACGTTGGTGTTTGTTGTTTTGAGGGGGGGTGGGGGGTTGGCACAACCCAAACCATTGTTGCCAATGTAGAACCCTGGACCCAATGAACAAGTAACGATACTTCTGGAATCTTTTTTTCGGTTTGATGAAATATCAGATTTTTTACAACTTCGAGGTTTATAGTTTAACCTCTTTGCTATGTAGGTATAGCCAGTAGGTGGATGTTGGTTCGTGAATAAATTCACTATCAGTCTTTTCTCTGGTAACCATCAACCCCGAGGCTTTGGTTCTCCTTACAACTATGTTATGTCTGGAGGGTCGGCTGACACGAGTAGACTTTTTCTCAGTAGGTCTACTGAGGTACGTGCATGATCCTATCAATGCATGTGGCACGGGCAGTGCGTGATCCTGTTTGCAGATTGATCAGTGGTTTTTGTCTCCCCTTTATAGTTGATTTCAAGGAGAGATATGAAAAGTCACTGTCATGTGTGTGGACGTCCGTACATTATATGATCATCACAGAAAGCTTGTGAACAATTAGATGCCCTCATTTGATTTATTTTTTATGGAGGTGCAGTAAGAGTAGTGTCTTCTGCGACTCCACTCCCCAGAACATGCACATATCTTCCAAGACTGACAGACCCACACTACTTACCCCTGGACGACGTCTTGAATCCATTTTAGGGTCATGGGGCTGATGATGTTGATCACTGATGTGATGACGGTGTGACAGTCTCAGTCATTGGTAGTAGGTGCAGTTCATTTCAATTTATACAGTATGATATTGTCTTAATCTCATTAAAGTGACTGGTGCTTGTACTAGGCTCGTTTGGTGGGCCCACCAAGTGCAATGTCCACCTTTGTGGGGAGGGGAATGGGAATGGTGAGTGTGTTATGCAGTCCACAAGTGTCGTGATGTACTTGAATCATCAAATCATTCCAGGTAATAATATACTCGGGTAATAAATCATTGATGATTCAGAAACTGCTGTGCGAGGATAAACAGCGAATGAGCAGCATTTCATTTTTTCAACTTTTTATGAGAGATACATCCCTTTTTCGTCTCCCCCAACAAATTTTCATTTACCGTATCGATTCCTCCCTGGATTCAGTTCTTGCAGTTAGCCTATCAGCGAACGTTTTGACCATCTTCATTTATAAGCCCTTTGTGTAGCTGATTCGAACCTGGCTTGTCGATCTATCGCTCTATATGTAATCAAAGACGGCCAACGAAACGAATATAATAGACCCTTCAGGAATGGAGTGGCTTAAAATTGGCTGTTGAGTGAGCTCCATGGAATATCGCCACTTACAAGTAAAGTGAGCGGGGGCTGCGGCGGCAATAATCGTGCTTGCTAAGTGCAAAAAAAAAAAAACTACATAGCAGCATGGCTTTGGATCAATCTCTGTGGCATATTTCTGCTGGTTAGATAGAAGCGAAGCTTCGCATTGAGTGATCCATTAGATCTTGGCTGGTGCAGTTGGATATCTCTATAAACAAGAAAATGAAGAGATGCTTGAAACATACCTTATTTAGTGCCCGAGGCTATGATGTTCCGGAAGACCAATATACAAAAAAACAGTAAAGACCCCTGCGTTGAAAAAAATTGAGTGACTCCTCCCGGTGATTACAAAAATGCAAGTAATTTTCCAATGAAAAAAAAAAGAACAACAACTATTGACATATCAATATTTTAACGCCTATCTCCTCGATTTTGGGGGTATTTTTGTGTAATTTTTCTCTACCCTCAGTTTTGCCTTATTTATTCAGTTTTGCATGCTGAATTTTTATTTTCGTCCCCCGTGAAAAAAATATTAATAACAACCCATGCTAATCTCTGCAGTGGAACAGACTAGGGAACAGCTGGCGCCAGCCAGAAAAATCCCCCCCCCCCCCCATCTCCACGAACAAAATGCAAACCTAAAATGGCCTCCAATGTTTGCTGGACTAACCTTGCTAAAATACCTTATTGAAAGTAGAAGGAAAGAGGTCACTGAGGAAACCTTTTTTTTAAGGATTATATATTGACTTGAGTGGTTGAACACAGGATTGGGAGAATTGACGGTCCTTCCACACCTGGATACCGGGTTCGAAACCTGCTGGGTCTACTAAAAGACTTTGAAAATGGTACCTGTTGCCTCTCGCTAGTCGCTCAGCACACGGGATTTGGGCAGGGAAAACGAGGGCTAGGCAAATTGCAAGTTGCTGTCTGTGTGTGGATTGCCCCGACCTACAACATTGAGGTCACTCTGCCAAAGAGGCATTGCCTTATTCCGTGTACTTGGTGTGGAATTCACAGCTGAAAATAATGTGTAGGTATCCAGGTCAGTCACTCTGCATCCTTGCTGCGCCGTGAATAGGTTTTCTCCTCCTATATGTGCTAGCATGTTTGCCAAGTTGCGAAGAAATGAAGAACTGACGAATGCCCCCCCCCCATCCCCCCCCCCCCTATGGTATTCCCCATAAGAGGCAACTCAGGACCGTGAAAGAACTATCATAGGCATGCAGGTACGGGTACTGATGTCTTCGTACTGGTCCTAAGAATGTTTACCTTATAGTTGGAAAATGAATACTCATCGTGGTTCCTGTCCCCAAGTGGCTGTATTCTGGGAGTATTTCCAAGTAAGTAATATAGTCGATGCTCAGGCCTTGACAATGCAGAAATCTTATATAGAATGGGAGAGATTGACAATTTTAATACCAAAGTATATATTGTTTTTTCTTTTCTATGGCAGTAATAAGCTGAAATAAAAGTTAACTGTAAGATATAATGGAAATGTCATGCCACATTGTTGACAGCATGGAACAATAGTGAATGTGATAATATATGAATTTAATAAATTCCAAGTCAAATTACAAGAACAGTACTGTTTATTTTTCATTACCCGAAAATGTCAGTGGAAAGTGCGAGGATGCGCCTGGGTGTAAAGAAAATTCCATAGCTGCATTAAAGGTAGGTCATTGATGATATGCACGCACCACAATATGGCAAGATTTATGTTAGTATCATAATGATGGTAAGGGGATTTTCTGATGATCGTCTTGTGCAACTTTCTCACAACAAAAACGAATGTTCATTAAAACATTTTCAACATAGTCGGGCAAAACTTTCATAAAACTTCCTTATAGTGATCGCAAGACATGTTTCTACTCTTTTCTCTACTATGATCTACTTTGTCTTATGTCTGTCTATAGATATTGTTGTAAAACAGAAATGATGAAGGGTTCTCTGAGCCCTCTGATCTTTTTGAGTACAATCCACTTCCAGGACTCCTTCCCAACGTGCAACAATCATGAGAACATACCGTATCTGAGGGCACGCAGAAACCCTCCTCTTTGGGGTTCAAACTCGCAAGCCAGAAGTTTATACCAAACTGGACTAATATGTTTCATGTGCTCATGCTTCACCCGATTGCGTTGTAAATGGTGTTGCACGGGTAATATAGCCTTAGCTACTAAAGGTTTTGTACTGAATTAGTCAAAATTGTTTGATTAAGTTCAAGCGATTCATTTCAAATTTGATTCACGGTAGTGTGGTCTTAATAGCCGACCAGCAACGTCTCTCCCTTAATTCCCTAATAGCTGGACAGGGTTAATTGATGTCACTTAGGATTCGAAGAGACCTACACATTGTGGAAATTAAAATGTGCTTCAAATTGAATTAGATGGAGGTAAGACTAGCCTCTAAAGTTATTGACATCTCTCCCCTCTATGACAAATGTGCTGTGTAAGGTGTCAGCACTATTCTATAAGTGTCAGTCTATAGCCCATTCCAAACGAATCGGTGTATTCCTGATAATATCTAGGTGGAGAGTACAGCTAACTTGATTTATTCCTAATGACAACAAATCACAGAAGAATTTGATTAGCCAGGCTATTCCTCCTAATAAAAACAGAAAGAATGACTGCCTTGCCCCCAGCTAATGGAGGATAACAATAGGGGAACGAGGGTCTTTAAAAATATTCAAGTTAAAAGGACAAACTGCAGGTTGGATACAACAGGGTTATATCGAGGAACAGGAGAACTGTATCTATAGGTCCAATTCCCATTTCAACACGGAGTTCCTATGTGGAGTTATTGGCCTTCAAAGTTTGAGGCCCAATTAACAGAGATATTGGGAAGAAGCCCAACGCGCCAAACAACGCCTGACGTCACAATGGACAACACGGGAAATTATGTTATGGTCTTCAGTGTTTCATTTTGCTTGAATAATCAACTTTCAGAAGAAGTCTGTTGTCTTTCTCTCATAGTAAAGTAACCACCAACCTACCAACCCACTACAGCAATCCTCTCCAATGGGACTAAATGCTTTTCGAAGTGAATAATGTTGAATTTCAATAGAAAAACCAAGATAGTTTGCAGGGTTGCAAGTATGCATCAGTTATTATTGCATGATGAGGATGCCCCTTTCTTCTTGCGCGATATACACTGCTCACAATACACCAACTTCAAAGGACTATGACTCCGTATGAAAGTCGTAATGAACTTTTAGTAATCATCCCGCAGTGGTTCTTTAACTTATCACACGACATGAGATGCCAGAATTGATTGATCATTCAATGTGATCCATCCTCTGGAGAAACAAAAATAGTGGGAACAAGCGGTGACAATAAACTGGCCTCAGGGTGTCCATGGGCATACTTTGGCGAACATGTGGTCTGCAGGAACGTAAGTCGGTCACTAATAGATTATTCCGGATCTTTGTCCTTGGCTCATCAATATGGTACCCATGACGCTACATGCTGTGTCGCTTTGTCAAATTTGACAGAGAATATTTAAGAGATATATTTCCATTTGTTAAAAGAAAATGAGACAAAGGATTTCTTCTTTGACCACGCTTGTTATCAATAAAATAGTACAGTACCTGTATGGAACAAGATGTGGGGATTGCACGGTGTGTACGGGAGGGGGGGGATAAATTTTTTGGGGGAAAAAATGAACGGGGAAAGAAGGGAAGGGAGTGCCCTATTAAGTAGGTTTAAACCCGCTGATAGGAAAGGTGCCCAAAGTGTCAACAAGCTAGGCGCATTCAGGTGGGGGGAGGGGGTGGGGAGGGGGGAGGGGGGAGGGGGGAGGGAGGGGGGGGAAGGGGGAGGGGAAAGGGGGCTTCCTTAACCTACGGCCTACACGATGCCATCGTTGCTCGTTTTCGAGCTAATATCAGCAATCGTTGTTGAAAGTAAGAATATATAATATAGGCCACAAAACATTCAGGGAATAATTTTCGGTTCTGATTGACATGGATTGTTGTCCGACGAGAGATATATTTAAACGAAACATACGAGCCAAGGTGGTCGTTGCGGCGCTGCATTTAATGTCTTTGAATTTAGCAAAGCCTAATCGAAGGGAGAAATGGTCACGTTCCAGCCAACTGCGACAACTTGTCAATTTCCGCATTGGACGTGTGTTGTTAACGTACTGATATATTGAATTTGGTTGTTAGCCTCACGGAAATCGCTGGAAAGGGAACTTGCCATTGCAAACGTCCGGATGTGCAGTTTAGTGAAAGGGAAATGTGAAAAGTTGTCACGCATCTACGGCCTCATAAATTTTGTGAAAAACTAAGTCAAGGCAATTGTGATCACAAGCCAAATAAATACAAGAACCCACGCAATTTTTTTTGAACAGGTGTTAGCGAGGCAACCAACCCCTTTCATTTTAGCAATCAATATGGACCGCAAACCAAAGTGACAATAGTGCGTTAATGTGCACACCCGTTGTGAAATGTGGGGGATGATTTTACTGGTTATCGAAACGGAGCGCCACCAACGCTTGGAACAGATCGTTGAGGAAACATTTGAGAGGAGGGTAACACAGATGGCAGGAAACAGTACATTCGGGTATTGAATAGTTAACAGAGCGTAAGCAGAATTCTCAGTGGGCGGGGGGTGTGGTGGAATATTTCATAGGACCGTCAAGTTACTATCCAAGTGGAGAGCCAGCATCGGTTGACGCGTAGCGTACACGGAAATTTTGGCAAAAAAGGGCCTCCTCGATGCCAGGATATGGCACTGCTTCACTTTCTATGGACTTTTTTTTTTACGGAACTGATACAGTGGCGTAGCCATGATTTTCGTAGGGGCGCTGGACATTGAAAGATGGGCTTGCAATATATTATCCAATTAAAATTACCCAAATCTCAAAAGTTGCCTTAATTACATTCAAGTCATGTACAGTACCTATGAACTGTTGGAGAAAGAAACCACATTTCTTCACATTTAGGGGGCATTCAATGAAAAATGTGGGCACTCAGTAAAATATGTTGGGTAAACATTCACTTGGTTGCTCCACCGTGCTCGTATTTCTCCATTCTTCCCCCGAATTATGGGCACTTGCGCTACTCGATTTCTCGGTCTCAACCTCGATTATTCATGCCTCGGATGCCTGTAACGATGGGTTCGCTCTAACTTACTATCTTATGCCATCTGACTGTACTTCTCTTGCATATTGGGCAGAACTTTGACCCAATCTCAGGGAAATATTTATCCTTTTTGAATAAGATACTCCAAGGTCGTGTTACAAGTTCACATAATAGCGAGTATGCGGTGTACCAACTAGGGCTCGTATAAATAAATGTATAAATGTTTGTTGTTTTTTCGAGGAGGGGGGGGGGGGGGGGGCATCAGTAGAACCGCGCCTGATGGATTGGTTTCAGGACAAAGGCTATTTGCGCTACGTAATTTGGTGGAATTTGAAGGACCTGTATTCTTTAAAATTTGGACTTCGATTAGCCAACTTTTTAAGTTAAGCGGGTTCTTTGGTCAAGGCAAAACGCCTTAATGTAGACAAACTATAATCTGTAGGCTCCGCAGTTGTCTGACGGCTAGAATGGCGCACTCCTTTGATTCGATGCATTGCAAATTGTTATCGTGGGGGATAACCTAGCTATTCAATTCGAAGATGTCGGTATAAATGTAAACATTCGAATAAGTTTGGAAACGTAAGTGAAAAGCTGTTCAAATGGAGCGGCTATAACTGAAGTTGAACGTTTTTTGTAGATATACAATCAATCTATATAATTTGTTGTTTCGATCGAGCAAATAATGACTTTTTCCTTTTAAACGTTCGAAAGCCTACATATGTTATAACAGGAACGGTGAGAAAATTCATGCTCCATATACTTGGCGATTCGATCGTGGGAAAATTACAACCACTATACAACAGGTGACTATAGCGGAAAATCTAAGCCGTCCTGGCTGCATGGTCAGTGAATTGGAATAGCCACGTTGACATGCATAAAAGTCAGCGAAAGTGGGGGTGCTCATCCTGATCTGGCGAATTCTTTCTGGGCTCAACAGCCGCATCGGAGGAAGTCCATTTAGCGTTGTAAGCCAATGGACGGTTAACTGCGAGGGTCAGTACAATTCTCAGCTAGAATGCCATGACTGTGATTCGGGCCCTTAAATTAGTTATACAAGATGGACTATGCATATTTTCTAAATTGAAGATTGGTGAACTTGGAGTTTCGAGTTGAAAACGTAAAGTGAACACATATAGGTCTAAGCAAGGCCGGGGCGGGAACTTGTTCGTAAAAAATCTGATAAAGTCGAAATGCTGATTGAACACCCAAGCGCGAAAAAAAAAATTCGCGCGCTCGGCATGTCTTTAGGGGGGGGACTCTTGATCTATGTCGGCACTTGTACGTGCATTCCAATTTATTTCATTTATTTGGGAGGGGGAGATCTCAGATACAGTGTCACGACAATGGATGACATTGCGGGTCATAATTTTCTGAACAACGTTATACAGTGGAGCTGAAACACTAGCTGTGCAACCAGTAATCGTCATGAATAATATAAGTCCGTCGTAAACAGATCTTTTATTCTTTAAATAGGCCGCTTGTATATGTACTTTGTAGTATGCTTCCTTCTATTACGTAGGTGTGTTAGCGTGGCTCGTACAGGCTATCTAAGTATATTTCCAAATAAATGGGATGGAAGAAATCTCTACTAGCTGCAACTTTTCATTCTCGATTGGTGCCCCCAATTAAAATAAAATAAAAATAGCTGCCTGCTTACACGACGCTGGGCGTGGTGTTCATTACCAGCACCGGGGTAGGGAGAATATTACCGTGGAACGAAGTTTAAAAATCTAAGCCCACTAACAAAATCAACCCTGAAATATGACAAGTGGGGTATATTAACCATATTGGTTCTCTATCTCTGGTGATCATCAGCAGTTTTGCCCAAATTTTATGGGGTCTATAACTTGCCCGATGGGGGTGAGTATATTCATGCACTTAGACTGTTCACTGTCTCGAATTTATTAGTCATTATTTGCATAGAGAAAATTATTTAACAGGGACTGAAATCATGTGAAGTCATGGGGGTACATATAGTGAGGTACCGTGGAGTGTTAGAGTCAATTCACCCCAACCCACCTTATGATGTGGTTCATATACGCCCTGGGGGACTTGACCAATTGCAAATTCAACCTGCTTCATTGAACGAAGATCGGACTCTACCATGGTACGTTTATAGTCGCCCGAAATTCGGCTATAATGCTGGGTAATCCGCATGACCGTCCCACTGAACTGTGATTTTCTGGCGTGTATGGAAAATTAGGTGGAAATGATGCGACATTTTCAAATAGTCCGAAGTCATACCACGAATACGGAGAGCCACTGGTCAGCTGGTGGAGCACGTCGTTTTTTAAATTTTGAACTGGGTTCCGGAATCATTTGGTTATAATATGTTATTTCGGGGCTGTTTGCAATTGTTTCCGTTTAATATCACGACGGTTATTTTGAGCGCACTTAATGGGTGATTCAAGGAATGTCAATTTGTTCTCATATATCCTAATCAACCGAATAGGGTTGCGGGCTTTTCACGATGGCCGAAAGCGGCTATTGATTATAATATTTATTAAGCAGATATGCGGTTGGATTCATTCGTTTGTTCAAAAAAGAACATTTAGCATATCCAGGGTCTCCAGGGAAAAAGAAAAAAGACGCACGCGAGAGCCAAATTACAAGCGATTTGTTTTATGAACGTATGATACTTAAGACAAATGTCCACCTGGACGATTGCGGAGTGAACTCACCAGATTAAAATAACCGCGCCTGATAGGCCAATATTCAGTAGACTTGGACGTAAATATGGCGAGGGGGGGGGGTGTGGGGGGGGTGTGCATAGGCGTTAGACAAGGGAGCACAAGGGGCCAAATGGCCCCCCGCTATCCCCGCCTAAGAAAAAAAGGACTAAGTACCGTGCGTCGACCTGCCCTTGGGCTGGCCTTGTTGGAGCATGTGTTGGGCGTTGAGTACGGATCATAAACGTGTGGGAAAATCTTACATAAAGAGAAACCTTCATGCCACACAATTCGCTGTGACCACCCGCTGTGAAAATGAAGATTAGAATTGGAACTGTATGCACGGAAGGAATACGGCACGCAAACACAACCTTACCAGTGGCTGCGGCTGAAAACAACATACGACATCGGGCCCGTGAGCAATGTATACAAATGCCTCTTTAGTGTAATGGTGGGGTTTTGCTTCAATGCCACTTACTTCCGCTTCTTCCCGCAGAGGGAGAACATTTTCAAAGATGGGATCATCAAGTCTAAGCTTCGCTCCACATGACACGGAACACGTTTATATCCTCGTGTTTCTTTCTGTTGAACGGGAGTTGGTAAGCCCCACGGACACTGACGAGAGTTCTCAAACTGATCGGTGCAAAAAACACATCGGACGTTCTGACTGGATTTAATTGATTGAGTAGGAAGTCGCACAGAACCAGCCTATTATTGTTGAGGCAGATGAGTTGACATAAACTGGAAGAAGAAGAAGCAACATTAATTTTTGCAATAAGTACGTTTCATGAAATGATCGAAGCCTCGATTCATGAGGCAAGAATCCGAGACGTTCACTACACGTAAGCCACCAATGTTAAATTCAGAAAATGTTCCAATCTTTGGTGTTTCCTTTCGTCTAATGTCAGATAGGATTGTAACACCACGTTGGGATGATTAGGAAAGGAGAGAGCAAGTGAGCGTCCAGATATGTGCCTCATGAGCGAGACGATGTACTGATCATCTTTAAAACTGGCCTCAAAACAACCTTCTTCCTGATTCATATACATCATGGATTAAATTGAAGTCCTTTCGACAATTTAAATACGCAGCGCGCATTAGGGAATAAGGCGCATAGGCTGGGGGAGGAATGGGCGGCGATCACGGGGGGGGGGGGGGAGACGGGGGAATGTCCCCCAATATTTCGGGGCCGGGACATGATGTTCACAAACCGTCCCCCCCCATCATATTTTGTGGACTGGTGAAAAAAATCCTACGACCAAAGTACAGTCTGGCATTCATACCACAAAGGCCCCTAACAATATTTATAATCAGATTGCTGAATTTTATGTTGAAAGGCCAAAAATGCAAAAAATTCCGCGATGCGCGCGCGGGATGTTCTTTTCCGTTACATGTATAATCCAGTAGGCCCATGCACACATAGCTTGCAGATCTTCTTGGCCAGCTCCCCTCGTGTCATCTACAAGTGCGGTGAAAATGGGGAACTTAGGGGACGGGGGACGGGGCACATGTCCCCTCCCCTTAATATTTTTGGTGGGAGGACATAAGATCAAATCCCCCCCCCCCCTCACAATTTGTGTGACTGGTGAAAAAAACAACATACGGTCAAAGGACAGTATGGCCATCCCACAAGGCCTACACCCATATTTATAATCAGATGTTCCAAATGTCATGTTTGAGAAGGCCAAAGTGCAAAAAAACTCAGCGATGAGCGCGCTGTATTTTTTCCGTTACATTGATTAATACAGTAGGCTCACGTGTACAATAACTCGTCAGATTCTGGCCATTCTCTCATACGTGTCATCTACAAGTGCTTTGAACATTAACGGGAACTTGCCACAAGAAGAATTAGGTTTGGGACAACACGATTTCATTGTTGCCCCCTCCCCCACCAATGCTTGAATCGCAACTGCCGTTTTCCTAACACTTTGGCACATAACCGATGGATTGAGTTTAGTCTACTTCTAATCCTTAGTGTTTTAACAGACTGCTTTGCCAGCGTCCGGCGTGCACATCAGTAGGAGGTTTACGTGATTGACGTATGCCCGAGAAATGCGCACGTTTTCTCCGACAGCAGTGTGTCGGAACAAATGTTCAAAGATGAGAACCACCCTCTAACCTAATTGGAAGGGTCCTGTATGGGCAGCAACGCCTCTAAAAAACAGGGGTATGTTATGGTAAGAGTTTTCGAAAATTATTGTCAATTTTAGTGAATTGCTCACTGCCATATACAGCGCGGGAATTGCCTTTTCTTGCCAATCTGGGGGGTAAAAAAACGAAAATTGTTGTATGTACGGTCAATGGATGGATGAATGGAACTTGAATAAACAGGATCATTCCTCCAAGGGACGTTTCTCGAAATTGGAAATTCGGGAAATTTATTGCCACTTTTAGGAATGTTGCTAACTGCCATAAGGCCCGGGAAATGCCGCTTTCTGTAATCTGGAGGGTCTGTGAAACGGAAAATGTTCGACGCGCTCCGCGCCAATGGCTGGTGGCGCTCCGCTTAGATAGTGCTTACCGCATAGTCCCCCAATATTTATACAGATCGCCGGGTGATCAATGTGGGGACGTAACCTACCCCTCCCCGGCCAACCATGAGGATGGAGTTCCGCTCGAACACAGGATTGTACCAACTGGTTGAAGACCCATAAACTTGTTGCCCTTCTCATCCGTTCGGTTATTCGCGTCGCACGCATGTTACATTTTCTTCCGCAAAGGAGAGTACCGCAGCGACAGGGGCGTAGGCTGACGGAAGGAGTGTGGCGAGCAGGAGTGGGTGTACCCCGTGTGCGACGCAACCCATGCACTGGAGTTGTTTTCACGCAAAATAAAAATGAAAAGATCACAGGAAGATTCAATTAAGGATGAACAAATTACTAAAAACATACCCAACAAAAGTAGGAATCAATGGATATATATCAGTTCAAATTAGCATCAAATATAGCACCATTTGGCATCTAGCCCAATACTCGAAAGTCAAAATTGGCCCCATGTTTATGGTACCTGGAACGGCCACTGGGTGTGTGACACCCCCCTCCCTGAAATATAGAAAAGTTGGTCCCGTAGCAGCAAAAAGTAGGTCTCTGAGCGGCCAACGCCGATTTTTGAGGAACCTTGAAAGACCCCGAAGTGGATGTTCGTGAACGAGAATGCCATAAAACTGTTAACAAATGGACCGTGGGACAGAAGCCACCTCGGGAATATTGGCACCCCCACCCTAACACCCCTCCCTCCTCGGTCGTGCAACGGTCTCCACGGTCGCCGAAAAAAAACAACCTGGGAAAATTACAAAATATTCAATCAAAAAAGTCCCGGTCTCAGACAGAACATCTAGTTGGTCCAAAATTCACACCCCCCTTGGAAAATGTGTATTTATGCCCCTGTCAGTAGACTTATACATATCTGGTTGCTTTGTGAATATGATTGGTACCCGAATGGAAATCTCCATGTCCATTTAGTTAGCTTGCTTATTGAAGAACAGCTGCAGGATAAATTTTGAAGAGGCTATCATATTTCTGGAAAAAACTGAATACGCCAGTCCACCCGAAGTTCATGCTACTTTTTCCGTCACAGAGTATAGTCATTTGAAGTTTTGTGCATGGGTAAATTGTGCAAGATCGGAAAGCAATCCCATCAATTCATAATTAATGACGTCATACTTTTCACAACATACAAACTTTCTTTGTTTTCCTCCAGTAAAATTCACACAATAAGGCTACTGTCGGGTCGGAACGCGCGGACTAGCCTGTTGTCTATGGAGAGGATTGCTGTAATCCGTAGGTGGTGATGGTTACGTTGGTGAGAGACAATGCACACACATCTGGCAATGTTGAACGTATTCCACCAAAATGAGACCATGAATTACATGACATAATTTCCCGTGTTGTCCCCAGTGTGACATCATGCATCTTGCGCAATTGGGGAGTCTCCCAATTGTCTCTGCATAAGGACCAAATATTGAGGGCCAATAACTCCACATAGGAACCTCCTATCGAAATGGGGTTTGTACCTATAGACCACACAGTTTTTTCCATTCTCACGATAGAACTCTGTTGTATTCGATCCTGCAGTTGTCCTTTAAAACAAACAGGGGGGGCTCGTTTAATTTTAATCCTTCACGTTACAGGTGCAAGTGCATGTATTCCGGTATTTACGCCGAATATAGACTGATATGATAGACACGATCGTTAAACGGTGACCAATGGTGCCTGTTGGTGTAAAACGATATATTTTGATGATATGGATATAGTACCATTTTCAACTCTATCCCCAATACATGCCTTTCAAATCCAGCAAAATCGCTGAAGTGTGATCTTTCTCCTCTCGGAAACGTTTGCAATCACACGTCTCAGTGCCTTTGCCTGCCTGGATCTGTCGATAACAAGCCCAGCCAGCAGTGCGTTTGGGAGACCACCCCAACCCCCCACCCACCCCTTACCCACCCACCCACCCACCCACACCTCTACAAAAATCAATAATAACGCGTCCTTTACTATCTCGAAGGGTTTACTTCAAAAGAAAATAACCAATTAAAGGTGGAGTGCATTGTGCGCAACTAAAAAGAACCGTCGGCGTAAAGCCTGTTCACAGTTGTTAGTGCGCCGGCTCACTACTGACAGTCGGATTCTCTCATAGCATATTCCAGCTATTGCCTAGCTTCAGATGTCGTGAAAGGCTCGTGGAATGCAACCACACTAATCCATGTCCTGCTCATTGTTGTTGGTGTTATAAAGTATGGAAGACAATATGTAGAATTTTGGTGCTGGGGCCGTAGATACTGTGTCAGTTTGGCGGAGGAGTTGGTTTGAAAGATCTCATTCTGCACATTGTTAATGCACGTCAAGCTGTGAGTCTACCTCTGGACCCTTGACGCAATATCATTAGCATCTCAGTAAACTGCAACCGTGAACAGGCTTTTGATACACATGGGGAGGCTTATGAGGTACGTTGACAAGGGAATACGAGCTAGGTAATACATTTTCTGTGAACGTGGGAAGCATCGTATTAGTTTTCATTCGGGCAGTAGTAACTTCTCGGAAATCTATTTGTGCGGGTTGCCTGTTCGCGTCACCACAAACACTGCCAAATCCAATCATGCCTTTGGTACAGGATCACACTTGCTTTTCATGAGCTGTGAGCGTGATGAAGGGTATGAATGGACCACGCATTTTTTAGGGGAATACTGTGTTAGCCTGAACGCGCCATTATTCCTGAATGACCTGAAATATGTAAAATTAAGAGCTACCGTAAATCGTATATATTGTAAGCGGTGGACTTTAATTTTGCACACTTGAGTGGAATTCAAATACGTTCTAGTGTGATAGGCATGATAGACTACATCATTTATTGGGCCTTAAAGTTATGGGAGTTCCATTGTGTTCTGCGAGTGTAGAATATCTAGTGAGAAAGTAGAACCCACTGACTACCAACCGACTTTTGAAATTTGGGTGGACCACTATGATCGCGGGCGCTTTTGATTAAAGGGTGTAACCCATGCAGAGGGATGGATTCGAAATCCAGGGGGATTGGTAGATACTTTATCAGGATTGCTAGCTCTCGTGATGTGTCTGCGTGTTGTTGCCATAAATACCGACCTCCTTCTCTCCCAGCCGCGCCATGGTGTAGAGTAGACTGTAGATAAATTGCCCTGGTCACGTGTCCTTGTAGGCAAGATACCTAGTATCTATGGATATGGGGAGTGCAACGACGTGAGAGCAGGCGATTGAGTTGTCTACACACAATAGCCCGGCCCGGGTGTACCCGATATACCCAAGGCCAAGCAGGGCATGGAAATGGATCAGCCGAAATCGCCTAATCGGACATTCTTTCAGCAACCATAGACCATGGCCCCATTGTTTCTGTTCGACACCACGGGACACTGACCAGATAGACCTCTCCTAGCATGAATTCCGGAAGATACAATTCACCACCGCAGAGGCTTGAAATTCTCAGAAGTAGTTAGTCAAGATGCGAGTGGTACGATTCATCAGGATAGCCCGAATAAGAAACATAGTTGCCGAAAGCCAGAGAAGCGGTACAAGTGCCTAACAATACGTAGGCGGATATTCATCCTCACAATAATGATATACCTGCAAAACATTCACTATGACTCGGTGTACATTCAGAGAAATGAAACTAGTACTAGCAACGCCAACCCACGCTCGCCGTCCATTGGTATATAGGATCATATTTGGTTAACTGTTAACACCACTATGTCATATTGGGAATCACGTGGATACCTCGAAACACAGAAAAGAAAAAAGCGTTTGGGGGTACCGATACTATATCAAGACCAGTGTGGGACTGATTCGGCCTAATCGGTTGATCCTAATCAGTATAACGAGTATACACCCGCAAAAGCAGTGCGTTGAATTACCGTACCGCGTATATACTGTTATTTCGAAGCAAAATAACCAAATAGCAGCTATAGTCGATTCAGATTCGGACCCATTTGATAATGATGAAAAACGGACAATTTGGCCAATGAAAATCGGACTTATGAACCAAGACCTCCTTTTAACTATGAAAATCGAACAAAATGCTTTATGAATAAAAAAAAACTCTTAAGATGTCGGGCGGCCTCTTGAGCCCTATGGTTTAACCAGACCCATAACCCGACAGAGGAGCTAGCTGTACTCGAGTGCAGTAGCCGAGAGTGGATTGACACCTGCGAATCGTCGCCTTCTCTTCTCGAATAGTGCCCAGAGCCTATATTAGGCGGGCAGGCTAGATACTTTCGCCCGGTAGTCAGGACGGTTATTCAAACGCCATTACTTTAGTCATGTAAATTTGATTGGACTTTTGGTACCGTATATACTTTCTCTTTATTACATACATAATCTCAAGGGAATACCTATTTTCGTCTGCCAAGAAAGTACGAAATAAAAACAACAAATACGCATTTACGGTGTAGAATGGTAAGGGCAGCCTCTGCAACGATCCCCGATACGTCATAATTTCCTCCTCAAAGTAATTTGAAATAACTCAACGAGCCGACTTGGTAGAACCCCGGAATCTGGATTGCGGTGATTTTATATCAGGGCAAGGGCCAGCCACTAGTGGGTCTGGGGGTCGTGACCCACCCACTTGGAAGGCCTCCATACAATAATGATTTTTTCACACAAAAAATGTTTCCTATCACTATGCTTCGGACCCGGGACCCCCCCCCCCCAATTGCTCTGACCCCCCCCCCCCCCCCCAACTTTTAGACAGAGGCTGCGCCCTGGTACTTGATTTTTTTGTGGGGCCGTCGTCGAATTTTCAATCCATTGTCCACATCCATACCAGTATATCTCGACCATGTTTACAGTAAATCTGTCTCGAATGAATATATGGCTATCAAGCAAACAGGCCATCGGCCTCAGTCTCTTGCCATTCGCACAACCCGAATTGCCAAATGCAAATGAAATCATTATTCCTTTCACACACAATCAGGGGTGGCGCCAGCGGGAGGGCATGGGGGCCATGCCCCCCCCCGTCGGGGAAGCCTGCCGCCCCCCCCCCCCCCGTCGGGGAAGCCTGGCCCCCCTTCGGGTAATTTTTCCCATCTCGTCGGGGAGCCCCGAAGTGGGTACGCTTAAATTTACACACCCCGACGGGTGCTTTTTGCCACCGACCGTATAATTTTCCAACTTCTCTTCGTAGTTGAAAATTCCCTATCTTTAAGCGAAGCCAATTTCCCCCACTCGAGTTTTAAGATCAGCGTAATCATCTTCCTACATGCTATACAATCGTGGAATATACAGATAAGATACACAAGCCTTATGGATATATTCTCTTCATATGTCTCTGCAAGAGATTAAGGTTACAATTCGTTGGGGGAGGATGCTAGTTTCTGCGTCTATCACCGTGACTGTTTTGGCCTACTGTGTATAGTGGTGTGCTTTCACGGACGCATTGCCAGGTATTTCCTGTGCATTATTGGGAATAACTGATAACCCTATTCTACTAATAAGGGCTTCTGATTTGAGTGGGGAGCTCTTGAAAGTAACCTTGCTCTCCACAAGGTGTGATTTCATTTTTTTTCGTTTTTTTTCTTCAAGAAAAATGTTCACAAAGTGGGAAACTCAAAAATGCAGGTTTTGACTTAGGGGGTAGGGTGAGCCTCGTCGGGGAACTTGCCCCCCCCCCCCCCGTCGGGAACTCGGAGCCCCCCGTCCGGGGAAATCCTGGCGCCACCACTGCACCAATTCTGACTTGCTCAGCATTGGAATTGCTGGGAAAAATCCGGGTATATAGGGAATGCACTTAATTCTGCAACATTTAAATGAGATGATGTCGAAAGTGCAAGATTCTTTGCTTTATTTCTTCTCTGATCGGCCTGGAATTTCTATCCAATGCCTGAAACGCACGTTAGCCCGTATTGATAAGTGTCTTCGTATGCGGTTATTACTATATATCACAATGATAATAGTGCGGGTTCGCTATACGCCTCCGGTCCCGGGTAGTTGTAAGAGGGCGACGCCCATTATGATATCCTACTAACCCTGAAAAAAGTGCCTAATCTTTGAAACCCATTTATCTGTTGAATCTAGGCTCTCAACATCTGAGGTTTTTGGCTTTGCTACAGTGGAATGGCAATATTCGAAAGAGCAAATGGTGTGGTGTTTAATGGGACCCGGTGGAATTTTCACCACTAATTTGACATAGGCCTAATACAGGAAACTGACCTTGGAGCAGAATTGGGGGTTCGGACAGAATCACGGTCGAGAGAAGGTCGTCCGCTACTCCAAACTCCCCTAGACGAAAAAGTATGGTCGATGTATGGTAATTTGTAAGTGCCATTGGTTTGCGCTTCTCTGTTTTTCCAATATCTGTGGCTTGGGCTTCCAAGTAGGGCACACAAGGATTCAGTAACCCCTAAATGGAGGCAATTTGGTGTATAAGTCAATGGGGAGTCTAATGGAGCTTCGCCACCTAGCTGTAGCAGACAAACTGTTCCCGTAGCGGATTCCTGTGAACAGAGAGGTTGAACCTGCTTTGCTGTCTTTTAGTCTTTCAATACAATGATGCTATCAATTTTGGACTCAGGCATAGCGCAAACCTTAGTAATTCCTCTCTTAATAAAAGGATAGGCCCATCACAATAACGTGAATCATGTTTACACTTCCTTACACATGTACCCCGAACAGTACAACAGACTGTGTTTTTTTTTTCGCTTTGGAATAGTGAACAGCGCCACAGTTCTATCAAGTTTCGTAGAAACCCTCTGTCAGCTGATTAATGTAATAATCGACTGACGGTGAAACGAAAGTAGGCAATACAGGTATGATAACAATAAGCCCCTACTATAGGGCATCAACATTATCCCCCTCAAACTCGGGTGAAAAACCTAGTTCCTCAGGATCGTCTGCAAGCTGTTTCCCGGATATCACCCCACAGAACAGAGGAGCACTGGTACCCGGTAACTAGGTGATGATAATGTAAGCCTGATATAGCGCCATCCACCAGTCCACCCAGTCAACCGTCGCGCGACAGAAGCTCTCGAATCTCGAGGATTATTTCGACAGATGTGGGAACTCATTTCTTATTTTTCTTGTTTCAAGGGGGAATAATATTCTGTTTTGTATTTTTCTGTTTTATGAGCGAAACAAGAAAACAAGACAATTTAATTGAACTATTTGCGCCTATTGCGTTGTATTGGAATTTCCTTTTTGATAGTAGGCTACAAGGAACCTATTGATTTTGTTTAGGCTATCAGGGTAAAGGAATTTAGACAAGAATGGAAGCCTTTGCTAAATTTCATTTGAGAACATGATGAGTTAATCATGCCTCATACTTGGTATCTAGTTTTCTCATGAGCAAGCCCACAAATAATCTGACGATCAAGTTGGAATTTAGTTTCGCGCCTTCCCCCTCCCCCCAGGCCCACTTCATTTACCTGGGTACTACTGCAACTTGTTTTATCAGCTGCAATTCGGCACCAGGTACTTCGAATATGCCTATGCCTCTTTTGGCACCCTGGTGTGGCAATGTGGCGGTTGGTGTAATACACACGCAGGCGTCAACTGCTAAACCTGCCTCGTGTGTCCCGGCGCCACTCCCTTGTGCTAGGCGTCCAGCGAGAAGCCAGCAGGTACTATATTTGAAGTTTTGGAGGTCCATAGGTCACAAGACACTATTGACTTGGATAGACTCCGGGTATGCTTCAGTAGGAAAATTGGGATCCCTGTGGCTTCGATGAGTGAGATACTAGAAGAACATGACCGAACCCCCAATGGGACTGTAGACTGGGTAGAACTGCTATTCACATATTTACATAGCCATAATGTTTTTCTTAGGTTCATTTGTTCCCCTTTACACGAGCGAAAATGATTTTAATACATATAGCTCAGAATGAACGAACGGGACTGTGTGGAAAGTTCTCCTAGATCAGTCATTCCAGGCAGTTTTAAAATATATGCACACAGATTAAGCCGCAATGCTTGACCCGATCAAACAGGGAAATAATTAGTTAGGGTTAGTAGGTCGTTTGTGTACTTGAGTGTAAATTTGAGTACTTGGGAAGAATTTCCTTCACCAGTAGTAGCTACGGAATCACTGGTCCGCCAGGTATCCTTTTGTTATGTTTCAATTTGATTGATAGGCCTATAATAAATATTAATCGATGACGTCGCCAAATCTGAGCATTCATTCTATTCACGTGACCTCCAACCCAGCGACTACGCAAGAGTGTAACTCCGTACTCATCATCAGTACCAGGACCAGAGTCGTATCAAGCATATCACTGAGTGGAGATGTATTTTCCCAATTGAGCGTATTTTTTCCTACTTCTGAATTGGTTGCTGTTATGAGGGGTTCACACCGATATATTATGAGGGTCTTTTCCCGCAGTCCTGAGTACCGTTATTCCGAATAAGAAATCAGGCCCCTATTCCGAATCTGACGAATCTGACATTGTATCTTGGCCAGTAAATGCAAAATACCAAAAAATAGCGACCCTTCGGAATAGAGACTCTTCTGAAACGGCTCCAACATTCTAATGCTTAGCTGGGAACTCCTAACCCAACCCTCGGGACTGAGAGGTTTCTAAACCACCCGAAAAAGGAACCAACGCCCTCTGCGCACCAGATCTTGAACCAGGACCCATGAGCAGGGTGGGGGGTTTCGGCCCGGATGGTACTGTTTGGTCGATGAACGAGGAACGGCCGGGTTTAGAGGCCCTCTTCGGGGTTGGTTTGTGGGAGTCAATACTATGGATTGACCATTCAGCGGACTTGGCGGAAGCGCAGGGCCACCTCGGGACAATTCAATTTCGAAAATCTAGGACCCTCTTATCACCGGAAGAGGCCTTTCCTGCCAACCGCGTTGAATTATGTCTTATTTAGGGCGTTTTCCATCTCACGAATATACATGCATTACTTGAACGAACTTTGGATCGGGCTGGGGAGATTTGGGTAACCCCCCCCCCCCCCCCCCCCCGAATTGGGTATCGTTCTAGTCCTCGACGCGAGCAGCCGCGTACAGATAGGCGCCACGAAACATGCAGCTCTCCAGCTGTCAGTGTAGGTTTTAAGTTCAGATTTCCATGAATCAGTTTTGTCCTGACGTCATATCATCAGAACCGTCCATTATTCGTCGGAGGTTGCAAGACGATGACGTCTCTTGAAGGTAATACAAATGTGAAATCGGTTATTGTATTACGTCCCACGGAGTGGGGGGGGAGGACAAAACAACGGGGCAAGGGGGTGGTCCCGGAATGCACCCAGCTCGATTATAGCCCTTTGTGCACTCCTAACCTATTCGTTTATTTTAAAACGTTGGAAATCATTGTTATAATGACAGAGAACCAAAGCGTTGTGTCCAAAGCAATGACCTCATTAGAACAACCTTCAACCTTCAACACAGAATACCTGGAGACAATCTCTAATTAATTGAAGAGGAAATGTCATCTCGTAACTTGGCTGTATAACGTCATAACCAAATACCGTCCTATATTGGAATTATATTGTATGGACGTAAAGTACAATTCATGCAATAGGCCATCTTTAAACTGGCACAGATGAGAAGAGGACAATCACAACCCCAACACCAAAATTTGGCGATTATTCTGGCATGTTCCCTGATTGAGTTATTTATTTCACTTGATGAGTTCCACCCTAACTGATGACGTCACGATAGTTGTGAAGGTCACCCATTGACTTTGCACAGTAAATGCTGATATATTGCACCGATATAGCAGAAAAATATTAATTAATATTTATGAATGAAATTGAAGGAAATTATTTCTTCCATAATCTTGTGCGAACAAATTTGTAAGTTTTTAAACATATCGCCGATCACTTTTTTAGTTCTTATGTGTCACAGTTTGGTGGAAAAATGCATGTTTTGGATGACACTCTCGTGACGTCACTGGGCAACATTTGCGGCAAACGGATTGAGATTTTAAAAAAAAGTCATTCCTCTTTATAGGCGGTCCTCGTTTTGAACACGTGTAAATAAACACTACTGTGCTGTGACTGTCGGAATAGTTTAATTTGGCTAGCTATGGTTAAGCTCGGTCTTGCTAGGTACCCCATACTCCGTCGGCAAGCGATCCACGCTAATTGGCAGTCTGCCCGTGGCCTGGTCTTTATGTCGATACATCGAGATTACGTTACCTTCGAAATCACTTCGTTAACGGTGATTTCCGGAAAGTCGAATACAAACAAATCTCGTTATTTTGATAGACCGAAATCGCCTCGTCGTCACCGTCCCCGGCTGATCGGGCATCAGCTTTATCAGTAGCCTCGTCAGCTGCCGTTGGGGTATGCGTTGGGTTCATTATTACTTTTAATTGTCCTTTCTTGCAGTCCAGATGAGGCGTGTATTACGAGAACGATATTCGCTGGGTCCACTGAGTAAATTATTTCTATCCAGAGCTTATGAAACGAAGCATGATAGGGGGGAAGATTGGTAAAATAATAATAGCTCATGCTTATGAAGCGCCTTTCCACTGAAGTGCTCAAAGCGCTTTACAGATAGTACCCTGTTCATATGAACTGGTACGCACTCCGACAACCCGGAGAGTATGTGGCAGCAGCTAACACCGCGCAGGTTGTACTCAATTTCCTTACAGGTCCCCGTTAGCCCTGGGCGGAGAGAGCATGGAGCATGGAGTTCTTGCCCCAAGACCACGGAAAAGCCTGATCGGTCTGTGTGGTTCGAACTCACAATCTACCAATCAACAGCCTGAAGCTCCACCGACTGAGCGATCCGCTCTCCTTCTAGGCGTGGTACATATCGCCTAGACCCACGGCTAGTCGAAATTGACGCTATGTTCGCATCGGACCTGTCACGTCAAAAAAATCGCCTCATTTATTTCTACATAGATTACGATATATCGTTATAATGATAGGTCCATACCGTATCGATGCACTAATAATTCTGTTGTAACGTGTGAAGATTTCTCGTAGTTATACAACCCCCACCACTCGGGGGCTCCAGGTTTTTAGGCAAAAGAGCATAGGCCCACCAATTGCTGCTACCAAGCTTAGCTAAGTAAACTCTCAATCCCTTTGTTCTCCAAAGGGACTATTGCTGCAAGGTGGATCCGTGAAACCCATACTATAGGTCCAAATCCCATTTCATACGATGTTCCTATATGGAGTTATTGACCTCCAATTTTGGTCCATTATGCAGAACAATCAGGGGGAGAACCCAATTGCGCAATAACGCATGACGCCACACTTGACAACCCGGAGTTATGTCATGTGATTTCACTGTGTCCATTTGATGAATAGTCAACATTTAGCAGGAGTTCTGATGTCTTTCTTTCCTCTCACCAAATTACCATCAACACTCACAACCCACTAGGGGTGCCTCCATCAATCCTCTCCCATAGACTAAATTGTTTTTTCGAAGTGAAAATAATGTGAACTTTCAATCGAAAGAGGTGTGCAATTAGGAACCTCATTTATTATTGCACGATGGGATGTTTTTCGATATTGCGCAATACACAGGCACAAACATCAAAGGCCTGGTAACTAACTCCGTAACGGGAATTCGTCTGAACTTCGGTTGGACGACGCATCAGTTTTTTTTCAGCTAAAATACAATAACTGAACCCGTCGCACCCTACCCTGGTGGTTTAGTCGGGGAAACTATTCTAAGGGGCATGTGCTTCCTTGTAGTAACTAACGAAAGCGCCAGCCGTCGTAATACATTGCGTCATGATGAGAAAAAAAATCGTTCTTTAACCGATACTGATGCACAAATTTAACCATGTAAAATTAGTCTTTTATCGACATCTGGTGAATGCTTTCCCCAGATGTGCCACAGGACGGCAATGCCTCTCTAATTTACCGAAACCATATAGGATATAGGCCGAGTGCAGGAACGCATCGACAATTACAAGCGGAAGTTTTTAGAAATTGTGATACTTTTCTGAACAACATTCCGTTCCGTCATCACTCTTCATTTACCACGTTTAAATTGTTTGCAACACGATGATCAATCTTATCCATATTGTGCTCATCTACTAGGCGGAAACTATTTGATTGGGGTTGCTTATTGAACGTGTCAGAAAAGTTACGGGGAAAAATAATGGTTAGGAAGGGGTTTTATTCCTAAACATTTTTCATGCAGTTTTATACTAAAATAGGACACGTTGTCCACGAAGCTGTCAACTTTGTTCTTGCAAAAAGTCATATACGATAGGAATCACCACCTTCTCTCGCTCTCGATTGAGGAATTTATCAAAAGAGTTTTGAAATATACCGGAACTTAGATTGCGCAATCTGCCCACAATTTTTTTCTGTTTTTTTTCGATATGTCATCTTGGCGGTCAATGAGGCGATAAATCTCTTCAAGAGAGTACAAATTGTAACTAAAAAAGTTTCATTTAGTTATTTCAAATGCTTCCGAGAAACAAATGCAAATACTTTTTGCGTTTATGAAGCATCCCCGCGAAGTCCCGTTCTACTCAAGTATTTATATATTGTTTTTTTCTTCATAATTATGTTCATTTACAGTATCTTGGGTATAATCTGCAACCATATGTGTATATTTTTCTTTTACAAAACACAATGTTGTGTAAGTTCTTACACAACACCGGGCAGGTGTTGCTAGTTACACAGAGTTGTGTAAATTATACACCACATTTTTAAGAGGAGTGTATATGGTCCACCATAGTGGGACTAACTCAAAGCACTTGCTTGGGTTTGATCACCAGGAGTGGAGGAATTAGTTGTTCTGCCAAATTTTACGAAATCTCACACATGCAAGTTGTATATTGTCAAAATACGACCTATCGAATGTTTCCTACACGGCTTCACACAGACCGACAGAGCTGCCCTACCCACCCAGTCCCAATGGACTAACATGTATAGGCTAATCGCCTTCTGTCAGGCCTTCACACCAAACTGCATGACTTCACTTATTTGGACCTACATGACAGCAGGCCCCAATATTGTTTTGGGACACTTTCCCAAATCTAGCAAAGAACCTTGGATAAATAAAAACTTCAGACAGGACATAAATGTTCACGCGAGCTACAAGGTACACAGGATTACGCACTCGAGCTGCCGAGTGGGGAGTTGGCTTGCGCGAGTTTATTTTCGATAAACCCGTTGAAGGGTCTTTCTCTTGTTGGCCTGTGTATGGTTAATGATGGCAGGTTGTCTCTTTGTCGTTGTTGTTGTTTGGCTTTGGTTGTTTGTTTTCGTTCTCTTGCTGAACGAAATTCGGAAAAGAGACATAGCGATCAATTTGCGGCGTGCGCCTGTGTCCGTGTATGTGTGTGTGTGCCAAGATTGCACCATAGGTTTTTTTTTTCTCCAAAGGTATGGGAAATCCATTTCAATGATATTTTCGAAGTGGTATCTGAGTGATGAACTCGCGGTGATTAGTAGAGTAATTAGCCCTTGGTGTAATTTACGGTGAAGCTCGGTATCAAATAATGAACGAACAGAGCTATGGGTCACATGGCGCTATGGTTGGAAGAGAGGTAAGGTCACAGAATATTGAGAATAAAATAGTAGGTACTTGGACTGTTTTTAAGCGTGATAAATTTCAAGGCGTAAGTTCATGCAAAATTTCAATGTTTGTCGGATTTTCACGAAAATACTGAAATAGACATGATCTAATCTACCTCTCTTCTGGCGTTCTCGTAATACCTTTGACTCACGGAAATAAGCGTGTCGTCTGTATGACTCACGGCGAAGAAAGCCGTTCCACGATATATTAATACACGAAAACATAGAGCATCGCAATAATCTTTTCTGAACCAACTTTTTTCAAATCATTTTATTGCTTCTTGTTTACTCAAGTTGACATTTATAAACAACTGAGAAAATTGGGGAAAATTCAAACTCCCACACAGAACACGATTCTGTAATGTCATGGTCGAGAGATATTTTCTACCTGCGGCTCCATGGAAACCCTGTCGACAATCTGTGGCTGCAGAAGATCAAGAAAATGTTAGTCGAGACCTGTGATGTTGGGCGCAAGAGATCGTTCGATCCTAGTCAAAGCGCGAATCGGAATTGAAGAAAAAAAAAAACTGACAGTATCAAACATCCTTCGGCTCCGTCGGGGTTTGGCGTCGGATCAGTGTTCCACTTTTGGAAATGTGATCGAAAGCCAGTTGTGCTAGTATTCGTTCACACTATCCATCATGACGTCCCAAACTGAGTCATTCATTCCGTTCACGTGACCTTCAACCCCGCGATCCGCCATTTTTCGCATCGAATACGGTATATCGGTTCACTATGATAAGCCAATGCAAAAAAAAAAACATTGTTATGATAGACTGGTGACGATTGTTTTCGCTAACTGATCGGTCCATTATTCAACGGATGTGTGAGGAACAACTTCGCCTCTTGAGAAAAAATATAAACAAGGGTGGGGGGGGGGGGCAGAGAACAGGCTATTAGATTTTGTTACTAACTATAGGATGTCAGGCGAACACATTACATTCCGATGCACATTGGATTGCCCTACCATGGTGTCACGCAAAACGGCAGCGGCGATTATTAGACGGGGGCTTCGAGACGAGTTCGGCATCGTTGACTGCTCAATTTTCCGTCCGACGGAAACACTAAACGTATACCCGGCTTAGGTGTTTAACATTGACAGGGACAGAGGTCGTTACCATACATACGGCCTTGGTTGTGAGATGAGATGGTGGTCGAGAGACTCTCCCTCTCAAATGATTCCAAACTACTTTCGATTAAAAAATAAAATCAATGCAAATCTGCAACAGCTGTTTCAAGCATATTTTCGATGTATTTTTTTTTTTTTTTATCTATTTGCAGTTGCAAAATATTTGCAGGTAAAAAAACGATTCGATTGGATAGTCACATTGCCGAAGCAATGCATGCGACTCCCGAGGGATCGCCCTCTTTGAATTTGTAATACGTCTGTGAGGACAAGCATGGGAAATTGGAGGTTTCAAAGCTCGCCATAAGGTTACTGTTAATTCGGCTGTGTTCGCTCAGCTCGTACAAAATCGTACGGTTTGATACTTCAGGCGGGCGGAAAACGCTGTGATAAGGGAAGTAGGACCCTAAACCAGAAACTGGATAAATGAGCAATTTCCAGAACCAACCCCCCCCCCAAAAAAAAAATAATCATACAGGATTCAGCTCCGCCATTCGTTTTGGAGCGAAGGCGAGGTTTTCATGACGTCATGATGAAGAATCATCCCAGTGCGATATGATATCGATACGGTATATCGTCACAATTCTCTGTGGAATATAAAACTAGTTCCTACCATGGAAAGATTTTCTTCGTCGTGACGTCATGTCAACAGCACCAAGTGTTGCGTAACGATAATGCCTCTTTAATAACCGTACGTCCGTAAACCACCGTAAACCAATTAGAAGCCTGAGACTTTTCAAAACCGAATGTCGACGAGTAAGACGACTATACATCAATAAAATTGATCGTCCAGATCATGTTCTCGATCAAGTTCTCTCCGTTGCTAGGCAACGGCCAAAACAAAACATCGCATCCCCCATCGCCCCGTTTTATACGACGTCCTGTCAAGAGTCACATTTAGCGAGCCAGCGCTCAGTTCTCGGAAAGCGAATATTCGATATACCCTGAAGAGGGCGATGGGAGTAATTGGCTCCTCGGGGTGACGTCAAACAATAATCAAACCGCATGGAATGTTTCATCAAGACTTGGTTCCACCATCACTGAGGAGTCCCAAGATTAGCCAGGAATGGGGCTGGCTGTAAAAAAATAACAAACAAGAACTGCCGAACCAGGGTGAAGTATTATGACACTTACCAGTGCTTGGGTGAGTGCAAGTGGGTGATTGCGAGATCGTTTATTGACTCATACAAACTTACTTACTTATACGCTCGTGTTATGCTTCCACCCGAAGGTGCTTCAGCTGATTAAGGAAGTCCTTAGTCGGAAATTGTTGAGGCTCCAGTTTTTTGTTTTGTTTTTTGGGGTGTGGAAGGACACCGGCGAATCTCGCCTACTCTTCTCGAAGAGTGGCCCCTGAGTAACGAGGCAAGGGTGAGAATTGGTCCTGCTTCCGGGATCGCATGTAAACGTACCCATCGATAGACGAGAGTGTAGCCACTCGTGCATCCCACTTTCCTGCAGTTCCCGAAAATGTAGTAGAAACAGTTCAGGTCTCCTCTCGCCCAAGGTCGGAGGTCCTATGGGAAGGCTAGCTAGTGGTAAAGAGTGAGGTGAGTAGGTGGGTAATTGGGAGATGTTCAAAGATATTGAAGAACAACTGCAGGCTTGGATACAGCAGAGGTTATATCGTGGAGATGGGGAAGACTGTAATCTACAGGTCCACAAACCCTCATTTTCATACGATGTTCCTATGTGGAGGTATGGCTTCAAAGTTGGGGGCCCTTAAGCAGAGAAATCGGGGGAGAATCCAATTGCGCAATAACGCATTACGTCACACATGGACAACACTGGAAATTTGTTATTGTATTTTCATTATGTTTTCATTTTGTTGAATCAGTCACCATTAAGCAGTTGTGTTTCTCTCAATCAAAGTAACCATCAGCACCTACAACCCACTACAGTCAATCCTCTCCCCTGTGAATTAATGTTTGAACTTCAATAGAAAACGGAGAATGTTCGCAGGGTTTGTGGCAGTATACATTATTCATTATGTATGATGGGATGCCTTTGCGAACTGCGCAATACACATGCTTCGCAATACACAATTTTGTCAAAAGTACGCATACGAAATCGTATGGAACTCCCGGTTTTGGATTGATGACGCATTTTTCTTCCCAATTTTTTATCCACCTTTATATCACCCCTATCATAATCATTCCTGCAGTTTTCCTTAAGCTCTCGTTCCAAAACTGGTATTCTGCCCAGTTCCTCCTAAATGTGAATGACAGTTTGCATTGTTGGCACCCTCCGTTTACTTTTTGTTCAGCTATATGCATAACTAAATGTTTATGCTTAGGATAGTATTTTGTTGAGACGTTACTGTCTCCAACGCCATGTGTCATACACAAAATATAATAGTGGGCCCTCTCGTCACCATCCATCACAAAGTAATATTGTTTAAAATATTATTAAAAAAAATAAAAAAAATAGGCCAATATTATGGTCGAAACATTTGCGGAGAAAGCTGTGTCGACTTTGTGACAAAATCTGGCTGTGAAAAAGTGTTTAAATTGTACAACAGTGGGTTGGTCAAAAGCAACCACTTGTTGTCTACAAAAAACACTTTTGTCACAATCCAGTACCAGGTAATATTATTAGAAGATAATATTTGTAATACAATAATTTAAAAAAAATATAGGCCCAATAGTTATGGCCTGTAGCAATATACTCATATTAAGCATATTTAGTAACACAAATTGGTATCTTAACATTTGTGACAAAAGTGGTTGACATTTGTGACAGAACTCGTGACCTCCGTTGTTACAATAGTGGGCGATGTTTGTGACAAACTCGTGAGTTGTGACAAAAGTAGTTGACTTTTGCGACACAACATTTTACATTTTGATAACAGTATGAGGAGGGAAGTAGTATTCACACAGAAATGATTGAGGTTATTCTTTTATATTTATCTAGCTTATTTATTTTATCTTTATATTTTTTAATTTCTAATCAGATGTCGGTTATTATTACATTGCCACTTGTTTTGCATTGACTTTGCATTACAGAGCTTCTCACAGAGTATTTCTCACAATTCATCGGGCCTGTTCATTATGTAATGTATTGTCGATATGTTTAAAAGTGTATCCAAATCAATCAATCATCAACTCCTTTACGTGGTCTATACAAGCATAAAAAAAATGTCGTGGGGCCGCTAGCTGAATGTTCGATCGACTCATTTTTACGAGGAACCGAAAGGCTAACAGTCGTGTTTGTTGGTATATCATACATGTTGCTCGGCTACTGTCTGAACAGACAAGTTACCCCACTCCCCACATCATCGACCTTCTCGCCATTCATTTATTAATGTGATTCCTGGAACTGTTGGGAGGGGTGTAATCATATCTGTGGTATGCTGTCACCAGGTCAACCGACAATCCAATATGGGTTCATCTGTTCATGTTGTTTTTCCAACTCTGGTGATGGTGACGATAGACGTAGGCCTGTTTTTCAAGGGTATTCCTATTCCCACTTGATCTTCGGCCCTTCACATCATGGTGTGGGCCCCGTTATCTGATTATTTCTGTTTACACTAACAAATTTAATTTGGAGCGGGATCAGAATTGGCACCGCTCATCCGAAGTTCTCAAAGTGCTTTTACAGACCTGACAATAACCACTTGCCTGGTCATTGCATGGAACCAGTCAGGGCACGCTGCTTGCCATTTCGGCGTAGGTGGTGCACGGATCAGGTCCCAATGATCCCCTGGGAGGGTTGGAAGTGGGAACATAGAGCCTAGTGTATTGCCCAAAGACACTGCAGGAAAGTTGACCGGTTTTCCAGCCCAATAATCTGCAGCTCTTTTCAGTCCGTGGCGCTCTGTTGACTGAGCAATCCGACCTCCGATATACCGTCACGACCATTCAACTGATCAAGTTCAGGTGGAAATGTTGAACATAATGACTTTGGAAGAAAATTTAATCCTTCCTGATTTTATTCAGACCAATAATCCCGCAAACTAATTTTCAGTCGATAAAGTAGTGAAAATGAGGCTAACAATCACACGAAATGTCTTCATGACATCACAGGGGGAGAAAATAATTGTTCAAATGCGAAGTCAATGCGCATTCACTGCAATCTTAAAAACTCGGGAATGGATGACCCTGATTCGAATAAAAAAATCACAGAATTCTTAAGAAAAAATATAGAGGTAAGCATTTATTGATTCGGAAACAAAACCTTGCACTTATTTTCATAATAAGAATGAAAATCATCGATTACTGTGTGAACTCAGAATTATAAGGTTCCCCTTGGTGTCGTGGTGTCATGGAACCTAAATTATTAATGTAACCTACATACTGACATAGGATAGAAAACGTTTGGAAAAAAACTCCCAAATTGAGATTTGGGGTTTATGAAATATGCTAAAATGTTAGTTTACACTTCTGCAGACCTTCAAAACAGCAGACAACAGAATACGATGTGTTGTCAATTGTCAAATAGGCCAGTTGACTGAGAGCGAATCGTCACAGTGCACGCTCTTATTGGTAGTTAACGAAGTGAAAATGTGTTTTCAGTTCATACAAAAATATGTTCTGAAAGGTAGGGGTATCCTGAGAGATATTATTTTTCTTTGCGGAGTGGGGGTAGTAAGGGTGGGGGTTTAACTCATCTCTATTTTGTCCGCTGTTAGTGTTTATTATTTCAATATATTATTCTTGGGAAGTGGCTACTTAGATACGGTAAGCCAACAAGAGTTTTTAGGTCCACTTCCTTTCACTTCTATGCTTTGTTAATAAATAATGTACACTGTATATAGTTGAAGTGAAACACCAAATAGAAATGGGAATTGACTTGAAGTTGCCCCATGCATACTATCCCATAATACTATACTGCTGCTGCGCTTTTTCGAAGAGGCATCGCCGTCTGTTACCTACTAGCGAACAAGTGACGGTATCTTCGCATGCCAAAATGACAATGATACGTGTATATCGCCACTATCCCCTGTCAAATCGGAAATTCCGATGTACTGTGAGACGATATTGTTTGCTGAAATTTCCAACCGACAGAAACTCTGCGGGTTTTCGCCAGGTGTTTTTTGACTCTTTATTACTTGTTCAATGCAAAAACACAGAAACGAGATGAACTTGGAACTTCGCTCGTCGTTCGAGTATTTTGGTTATGAAATCCGGTCCCTTTCATCTACGTAAGTTTCAATCACTTCCGTGTGCAATCTCTGTAGTCTAAAATCCACAATTAAACGACACTGACCATTATTCACCGGTTGGTTTGATACGATAATGCCCCTTTAATAGAATAACCAAATTGCCCTTCTTGGAAAACGGACCAGATCATGCATTTCAAATTTCTCTGATTTTCTCCAGATATCCCTTATCAGCTAGCTGTCTTTGTGCCGCGCATGTTCGACGATTGACCCTATATTATCATAATGGTATGCTATTGGTAATTTAGAGATCCGATTACCTGTCGCTCAGATTAGTTCAGTCGGCAGAGCTCATGTGTTTGAGAGTGAATATTGATGGTTCGAATTCCGTTGAGACTTTGAGGATGCTCCCATGATTTTCATTTTCCACACAGTATTTTCTTCCTTTTCTGGCGGCGAGGTCAAGTCCCGCCCCTCCCCCCCCCCCCCCCCACTTTGGTCATGTCCCCACCCTACTTCTGATGATGGATTGACGTCTGTATAAACGTTTATGCAGACACTAACTTGCGGCAGCATATTGTCCGAGATTAAAGGACAAACTGCGGATGATTCAATACAGGGGCTAATTTACTATCTGGATCAAGAACTGAATCAACTGATCGTCATCCAAACCGTAAGTTCATCAAGTTCACAAGGACTTTCAGTTACGGAGTTTATAGTCATTTGAAGTTTGTGTTTGGTGAAGCATGTGGATGCGCAAGATCTGCCGGCATCCCCTCATGCAATCATAAATGATGTCATACTTGCACAACCTGCAACATTCTTTGTTTTCCTATCGAAATTCGAACATCAATTTCACCTCTAAAAGCATTTAGTCTATGGGCAGATAATTTGCTGCAGTGGGTTGGTAGATGTTTGATGGCTATTTTGTGAGACAAGACACATAACTTTTGCTGAATGTTTTGACTTGTTCACAAAATGAAACATCAATTACATGACATAATTTCCCCTGTGTTGGTCATGTGTGACGTCATGCGTTATTGCGCAATTGGGATTCTCCCCAATTGCCTAATGGCCCATTTGAAGGCCATAACTCCACATAGGACATCGTTTAAACAATTTTTGAGAAATGACCTATCGATACAGTTTTTGCCTTCTCCACAAAATAGAACTCCTGATCTAATCGTACCTGCAGTTGTCCTTTAAATCATCTACGAATGGAGGTTCTTCGGAAAGTGACACTCAATTGTAGGTCGAAATAAGCACATAAACACCTCTTTTCGGAGCCTATGCCGGAGACTAGTTTGGGATGTGAACACACTTCGGATTACACTGGTAGATATACTCGGAATGAAGACACGATTTGAGAACCCCACCCCCTCGCAATTAGCATCGTTCTAGTCCTCGATGAGAGCAGCCGCGTTAGATAGGCGCCACGAAAACACAAGCTCTCCAGCTGTCAGTGTAAGTTAGTCAGATTACAATGAAGAAAGTGATTGCCTGACGTCATATCATAAGAACCGTCCATATTCGTCGCGAGGCTTGCAAAGACGATGACGTCTTAAAGGTAAGTATCAACATGTGGAAATATGATTTTGCATTACTTCCAACTGAGTGGGGCGGGGGGAAAGACGCGGAGCAATTAGGGGATGGTCCCGGAATGCTACCCCTTGATTTATAGGGCCCTTTGCTGCACTCATACCATGTTGTTTAACCTAAAAGTTATCTTAAACGATTGGCAAATCATTGTCTATACTGACAGTATAAACAGAATACTAGAGAAAATCTCGACTTTATAACGTCACAACGAAATACTGTCCATATTGGAATTATTATTGGACTAAAGTACAATGGAAATGCGCAAGCGCACAGCAGACGTTTGTTAACTGGCACGATGAGAAGAGGACAGGTAAAACTCCAAAATCAAAATTTGGCGATTTTAAGAGTCCCTGGTGTGAGTTATTTAGTTACTTGAATGAGTCACCGTGACAAATGATGACGTCACGAGAGGAAACTTGACGAAGGTTCGCCTATGCACTTATGCACAGTGAAGCATGATATTATGCACCATTGTAGCAGAAAAATATTAGTTAATATTTTGAATGGAATCAATGAAATTATATTCCATGTCGTAAACAAATTTTAAGTTTTTTTTTAATCAGATCCCATGGTAGTTCTAGTCACTCATGTCTAGTTTTTTCGGTCTTCCTCTTAGAGGTCCTCGTTTTGGACACATGTACTAAATAAACAACTGTGCTGTGACTGTTGAATAGTTTATATGGCTAGCTAGTTGAGCTCGGTCTGCCTAGGGTACCCAAACTCGTCGCAAGCTGATCACGCTAATATTGCAGGCTGCCCGTGCGCATGGTCTTTTACGGCGAAACATCGAGATTAGAGGGTACCTTCGAATCATCGTTAACGTGTTATTCCGGGAAGGAAAGTCGAATACAAACAAATCTCGTTATTTTGATAATGCGAAATCGCCTCGGCAAAGTTGACGGTCCTGGTGATCGCATAGGTAGCCTCGTCAACTGCCGTTTTTTGGGGGGGTTTGCGTTGAGTTTCATTATGACTTATAATTGTCGATTTCTGCAGTCCAGATTAGCGTTAATACAAGCGCGAATATTCGTTGGGGTACCAGGAAGCTAATTATTTCTATCCAGAGCTCTGCGAGAACGAGCCAAGGATAGGAAAGATCGGTACTTATGCCTAGAAAGCAACTGCATAACGAAAGTGACGGCTATGTTCGCATCGGACGACACGTCAAAAAATGCCTCAGTTATTTCTATCAAGATTACGATATATCGTTATAATGATAGGCCCATACCGTATCGATCACTATTAATTCATGATATAACGTGAAGGGGAAGATTTTTTAGATAAAGTTATACAAACACCACCACTCATCGGCTACCGGTTTAGGCAAAAGAGTACAGGCCTACCATGCTGCTACCAAGCTTAGCTAAGTAAACTCTCAACTCTTTTGTTCTCTAAAACTGCTGAAGGCACGATGCTGAGGTTGGCTACCGTGGGAGGAAACCATATATATAGGTCAAATCCCATTTCAATACACTGTTCTTGTGGCGCTTATTGCCTTACAAAATTTGGTCCATTATGCAGAAAAATTGGGAGAATCCCAATTGGGAAATAAACGAATGACTCACCTTGGACAACCCGGGGAAGTATGTCATGTCTTCATTGTTCCATTTGATTGAAAAGTCAACATTTAGCAGAAGTTATGTTGTCTGTCTCTCACCAAGAAACAGCAACCACCCACAATCCCACTAGGGCCTGCAGCATCCTATCCAGGGACTAAATGCTTTTCGAAGTGAAAAAATAAATTTGTGAATTCACATAGAAATCAAAGACTTGTTGGCAGAGGTGTGCAAGTATGACACATTTATTATTGACATGTGGGAGTTTTTCGGTCTTTCGCAATACACAGCACAAACTCAAACGGGACTGTAACGCCGTAACGGGAGCGTATGAACTTCGGGGTTGGACGGACGGCATTCCAGTTTGTATGCAAGCTATATAATAGCCTCCTATAGTTCATCCTGCAGCTTTGTCCTTCAAAAAATTCATATACAGTAACGAACCCGGCGCACCCTAAAACCATGGTGGTGCGTCGGGGAACTATTTGAAGGGCATTGTCGTTTGTAGTAAATAACGAAAAAGCGACAGCGTCGTATGCCGCGCCTGGCGTCATTATGAAAACGGTCTATGTGATTCGATTGTGATGCCCCAATAATAGCAATTAAAATGGTTTTTTTTTAATTTTTGAAGTAATTGTATAAAAGATTTTCACCAGTGTTGCCCAAAACGACAGTAACGACGGTAAATTAGGGATTTACCAGCAACGTAGAATGGAGGCCGAGTGCAAGGTACGCACGAATTTCGACAAAGCTGAAGGGTTTGAGAATTGGATATTCCTGACAACATTCCGTCATCACTATTGTACACGTTCAAATGTTGCACACGATGCCAATCCATTATGTTGGCTCATGCATTAGGCGGATACCGTTGGATAGTGTTGGACGTCTTTTAACGTGTCCGAAAAGTTACGGAAAAAAAATAATGGTTAGGAAGGGTTTTATTACTCTAACAT